>JAQGCC010000028.1:0-78939 GCA_034698905.1 Xestoiulus laeticollis | reverse complement strand
ATCGTAAATAGCATAAATAAATGGCGTAAATAGCATAAAAAAATATCGTAAATAGCTTAAATAAATGGCGTAAATAGAATAAAATAAATAGCGTAAATAGCATAAATAAATAGCGTAAATGGCATAAAAATATCGTAAATAGCTTAAATAAATGGCGTAAATAGCATAAATTAATGGCGTAAATAGCATAAATAAATTGCGTGAAAAGCATAAATAAATGGCGTAAATAGCATTAATAAATGACGTGAATAGCATAAATAAATGGTGTAAATAGCATAAATAAATGGCGTAAATAGCATAAATAAATAGCGTAAATAGCAAAAATAAATGGAGTAAATCTCATAAATAAATGGCGTAAATAGCATTAATAAGTGGCATAAATAGCATAAATAAATGGCGTAAATAGCATAAATAAATGGCGTAAATAGCATTAATAAATGGCATTAATAGCATAAACAAATAGCGTAAATAGCATAAAAAAATATCGTAAATAGCTTAAATAAATGGCGTAAATAGCCAAAAATAAATGGCGTAAAAAGCATATATAATAGGCGTAAATAGCACAAATTAATGGCGTTTATAGCATAAATAAATGGCGTAAAAAAGCATAAATAAATAACGTAAATAGCATTAATAAATGATGTGAATAGCATAAATGAATGGCGAAAATAGCATAAATAAATAGCGAAAATAGCAAAAATAAATTACGTTAATAGAATAAATAAATAGCAAAAATAAATTATGTTAATAGCATAAATTAATAGCAAAAATAAATGGCTAAATAGCAAAAATAAATAAAGCAAATAGCATAAATAAATAGCGTAAATAGCATAAAAATTGCATAAATAGCATAAATAAATGGTGTAAATAGCATTAATAAATGGCGTAAATAGCATAAATAAATAACGTAAATAGCGTAAATAGCATAAATAAATGGTGTAAATAGCATAAATAAATAGCATAAATAGCATAAATAAATGGTGTGAATAGCAAAAATAAATGGCGTAAATAGCAAAAATAAATTACTTTAATAGCATAAATAAATAGCGTAAGTAGCATAAAAAAGGCGTAAATAGCATAAATGAATAGCGTAAATAGCATAAATAAATAGCGTAAATAGCATAAATAAATATCGTTTAAAGCATAAATAAATGGCGTGAATAGCATAAATAAATGGGGTAAATAGCATTAATAAATGGCGTAAATAGCATATATAAATGGTGTGAATAGCATAACTAAATGGCGTAAATAGCATAAATAAATAGCGTAAATAGCAAAAATATTTACGTTAATAGCATAAATAAAAAACATATTTAAATAGCGTAAGTAGCATAAAAAAAGGCATAAATAGCATAAATGAATGGCGTAAATAGCAAAAATAAATGGCGTAAATAGCATAAATAAATGGCGTAAATAGCATAAATAAATGGCGTAAATAGCATAAATAAATGGCGTAAAAAGCATAAATAAATGGCGTAAATAGCATAAATAAATGGTGTGAATAGCATTAATAAATGGCATTAATAGCATAAATAAATGGCGTAAATAGCAAAAATAAATTACTTTAATAGCATATAAAATAGCATAAATAAATAGCGTAAGTAGCATACAAAAGGCGTAAATAGCATAAATTAATAACGTAAATAGCATAAATTAATGGCGTAATTAGCATAAAAAAGGTGTAAATAGCATAAATAAATGGTGTGAATAGCATAAATAAATGGCGTAAATGGCATATAAAATATCGTAAATAGCTTAAATAAATGGCGTAAATAGCATATAATAAATGGCGTAAATAGCATAAATAAAAAACGTAACTAGCATAAATAAATGGCGTGAATAGCATAAATAAATGGCGTAAATAGCAATAATAATTGGCGTGAATAGCATAAATAAATAGCGTTAATAGCATAAATAAATGGAGTAAATAGCAAAAATAAATGGCGAAAATCTCATAAATGAATGGCGTAAATAGCATTAATAAATGACGTGAATAGCATAAATAAATGGCGTAAATAGCATAAATAAATGGCGTAAATAGCATAAATAAATGGCGAAAATAGCAAAAATAAATTACGTTAATAGCATAAATAAATAGCAAAAATAAATGGCGTAAATAGCACAAATAAATGGCGCAAATAGCATAAATAAATAGCGTAAATATCATATAAATCGCATAAATAGCATTAATAAATGGCATAAATAGCATTAATAAATAGCATAAATAAATGGCGTAAATACCATTAATAAATAATGTAAATAGCATGTAAATAATGTAAATAATGTAAAAAGCAACATTTTTTTTCGAGCCGATTTTGAAAAAACAAAGGCCTTACCGTTTTTTCAAAATCTGCTCGAAAAAAAAATGTTTTTTGGCATATTCTGGTAGAGGAGACTCTTCTGAGTATTTATATGCAAAGAAATATGAAATCGAGCAAAAACTGACAAAGTTGTTACAGTTTTAAAAAAACATTTTAAAAATTGAAAAAAAACAAAAAAAACACTTTACAAAAACTGCTATAACTTCGTCAATTATTGCTTAATTCCAAATTTCTTTGCATATAAATACTTAGAAGAGTCTCCTATACCAGAATATGCAAAAAAAATTTGAAAAAAGCAACATTTTTTTTCGATCTGATTTTGAAAAAACACAAAGGCTTTACCGTTTTTTCAAAATCGGCTCGAAAAAATAAGTTGCTTTTTTCTAATTTCTTTTGCATATTCTGGTAGAGGAAACTCTTCTGAGTATTTATATGGAAAGAAATCTGAAATCAAGCAGAAACTGACAAAGTTGTGGCAGTTTGAAAAAATTATTTTAAAAATTAAAAAAAAACTAAAAAAACACTTTACAAAAACTGCTATAACTTCGTCAATTATTGCTCGATTTTAAATTTATTTGCATATAAATACTCAGAAGAGACTCCTTTACCATAATATGCAAAAAAAATTTGAAAAAAGCAACATTTTTGTTTGAGCCGATTTTGAAAAAACACAAAGGCATAGCCTTACCGTTTTTTTAAAATCGGCTCAAAAGTAAAAGTTGCTTTTTTCTAATTTTTTTGCATATTCTGGTAGAGGAGACTCTTCTGAGTATTTATATGTAAAGAAATCTGAAATCGAACATAAAATGACAAAGTTGTGGCAGTTTGAAAAAACTATTTTAAAACTTGAAAAAAAAATAAAAAAACACTTTACAAAAACTGCTATAACTTCGTCAATTATTGCTCGATTCCAAATTTATTTGCATATAAATACTTAGAAGAATCTCCTATACCAGAATATGCAAAAAAAAATTGAAAAAAGCAACATTTTTTTCGATCCGATTTTGAAAAAACACAAAGGCCTTACCGTTTTTTCAAAATCGGCTCGAAAAAAATTTGCTTTTTTTGAATTTTTTTTGCATATTCTGGTAGAGGAGACTCTTCTGAGTATTTATATGCAAAGAAATCTGAAATCGAGCAAAAACTGACAAAGTTGTAGCAGTTTGAAAAAACCATTTTTAAAATTAAAAAAAAACTAAAAAAACACTTTACAAAAACTCCTATAACTTCGTCAATTATTGCTCGATTCCAAATTTCTTTGCATATAAATACTCAGAAGACTGTTCTCTACCAGAATATATAAAAAAAAATTGTAAAACGCAACATTTTTTTTTAGCCGATTTTGAAAAAACACAAAGGCTATAAGCCTTACCATTTTTACAAAAATCAATGAAAAAGTAAACTTGCTTTTTAATTGCAGATTCGGGTACAGGACACTGTCCTGAGTATTTATATGCAAAAATTTCTGAAAAAAATGCATTGAAAACACATAAAAAAGTGCATTGAAAAATGTATTTTCAAGGCAATTTTCAATGCACTTTTTCTGAGTTTTCAATGCACTTTATTCAGCAATTTTTTGGAAAAATTGGGAAAACATGTTTAGACATGTCTAGACGTGTTTAGGCAGGTTCGGACAGTTCTGAACATGTTTTTCAAAAATTGTAAATTTGAAAAAATTGGGAAAAGATGTTCAGAAATTTAAAAAAGTTAGTGTAAAAAAGTGCTATGTGTAAAATTAGGTTTAAACAAACTTTATTAATGTTAAGTTTTACAACTGGTTTCATAAATAAAAATTTATGACAAAGTTTGATTAAATCACATACATGTGTAACTGCAATTCTAAATACATTTTTAACAAGATAATAAAAGCATTTCTGATTAGATCATAAAATATTCTTCTACATGTATAGTGATTAATTACATGATTTCCCCGTTTTCTCATAAAAACACGTATGATCCAGTTTTAGAATAAAAAAAATTCGTTTAGTTATTAAAATAAAAACAGTAATTTTCTACACTGTTGGAAAACCTGAATCACTGCTTTTTTGTCGTCCACCTTCAAGTAACGCGTTCACCATTTTCTCCATAAGAACAGATAACAGTGTATTGAATGGATCCATTGCTCTTCTCTGCATCCATTTTGGAATTGGTACCCCTGCGGGAGAGAATCCCAGTTCTTGAAGGATGTAATCTACGCCATAAAGTTTGATACGTTTTCCAGTCCAAGATATTAATCTAGGATTGAAATAAATTAAACCTTTAGTACGTCCCAGTGTGCCATAAAAATATCTTTGAATTATTGTTACTAAAACCAACATTTTTTGATAAAATGTTGTGTAAATGTTGCAAACATGTTGGGATAAGTGGTATAAAATGTGAAGAAAAATAGTTGGAAAAGTCATAAAATGTTGGAAGTGTTGAAAAATGTTAGGCATAGTGGTACAAATGTGGTAAAAATGTTGGGAAAAGCGGTAAAAATGGTAAAAAGCTTTGGAAAAGTGCTAAAAAGTCTATATAAGTGGTGAAAAAGCTTTGGAAAAGTGCTAAAAAGTCTATATAAGTGGTGAAAAAGCTTTGGAAAAGTGTTAAAAATGTCTAGAAAAGTGGTATAAAATGTGCAGAAAAATGTTTGGAAAAAGTCATTAGAATGTTGGAAAACGTGATAAGAAATGTTTTAATTAAAAAGTGGTTTAAAAGATGTCAATGTGAAAATTCATGTGAAAAACGGAGAGTGCATTACCTAAACGGCTGAAAAAACCATAGCAAAGTAACATAGTTAGCAACTTTGGTCCTAATAATATCTAGAATACGATGCAAGTTCTGAAAATGTCCCTACCTTACGTTTGGTTCCAAGTGCCAGGTTTTGCATTCGTAATCCCTCCAATCTTTCTGCAAGGACTAGGTGGGATCGGGCATTTTCCATTTTTTTTCAGATTCCTTCAATGCCAGGGTAGCGCCGCTTTTATCGCCTTATTTACGTGCCCTGCTGGCGTTCCGACTAAAAATTAAAAATCTTAAGCCATATCTTGTGCTTTACTCTAAAATGCTGCGGGTGACATTGCTTTCGAGATTTCCTCTGTCCTTCTCTTTGATATAAGAGGTGATGAAATCGTGTAAGAAGAAAAATGACCTCTGCATCCACCGCCACGAAGATGTGATCTTCGAATTTGGTTATAAAGTTGCACCTACGACGGGCTTACAATCTAGATAAAATACAATAAAGGAACGTCTCGTTAATTTGCATTCGATTTGCACTGCCAATCTTGTGCACTATTTCTTACCTTCTTAAAGACCTTTCGAACCAGGCGAGTGTTGAGTTTGCAGATGCTCAGTCTTGAAATGCAATTGAAGGCTCGGCAGAGCAAATATCATCTCCATGGTGTGGTTGCAGTCCTGGCCTTTTGGCGAATGACAAGCTTGTCGGTTTTGAGTGAATTACGTGATGGAATTGAGTGACGGGTTTAAGAAATGTATTTAAAATTTGTCATAAACATCAAACATGCCTGAATTGATGATATCCTGAGCCCCCGTGGTAAACGAAATCGTGGGTTCTCTGAGACTGAAGAGAGCCCAAGATTTAGCTCGGATTAAGTTGATGCTGTGAAAGCAGGACAGAGAGATGTTATTGCCGTGTAGTTCCATCGTGACACCTAAAATAGTTCCATATTTTGGCAGCGGAGTAATTAGCGTAGGTAATTTGAGACTAGAAGCCTTTGCCAAAATCGATTGCCAAAAGCAGTGGTGTCTTGGTTCCTGATTATCGCCTGGCGAGACTAAAACAGTGTATAAGGAAAACGAATGGTATTAAGAAACAGATTTAATAAGCACGGAGAACCATCCTAATATTCAAATTATAAATAATTACGTACTTTGGCTGGGTGATATTTTCATCGAGCTAGGCTATTTTCGATCCTGGCTTGTTTGTCGATGCGTTCAGATTCAGCAAGTTGGTTCTTTTAATGTCGTTAATGGAGCTAGGTTCCTGCAAGGCCGAGGGTTTTGCTGCCGTGAAACTGCCAAGTTGATCCCAAGCAAGGTCTCCGTGGATGAAAATCAAAGCGGGCCTGTATGAAGTACGTCGAAAATCAGTAAACGCACGTTCAGGCATGCGTTGAAAAGAATTCAATATGCAACTCTCAAACCTTTTTGTGGGAAGATCCTTTTCAGAAAATAGCAGGACTGTGTACTCTCCATTCATCTCTCAGGGTCACGTCCAAAGAACTCACCCTGCCCATAAGAATGTTTGTGCCCATGTAGTCCAACCTCGATTGCCTCTAATGCAAACAGTTTCACAGTTGACAGTGAACAAAACCAGTTTCTCCCACATACTACTGCCTTTGTTCGAATACAAAGTAGTTGGCAAACTCGATGGGACCTTACGATTTTCATTGTGCATTGTCTCTCTTAGAACTGATGAAGACTGCTTCGAGTCCAGTAATGGTGATGGAGGAGCAGACACTAGAACAATGAGAAAAACAAATTGATTTTCAAGAAATTAGCGCACATTGTGATTTAAAGAGGATCCCAAAGCATGATGATGCAAATTTAAAATTTTGAAAGGCAACATAAGATCGGGTAACACACATGTAGGGCCTACACAGATCTTTCTGGCTCTTATACGCATGAGCTAGACAATTTTTCGACAAATTTAGGATTTACTTCTGAATGCCGAAATTTCTATAAATGAAAATTATTTATGTCTAATTCCTTTTTATATTCAACACCGTACATAACGAGCAACTGTTCAGAACAAACTAAACTAATTATATAAATGAAATACATTATCTTCATCAGAAATAACATTTTAAGAAGCCCTTTATAAGGAAATAGCAATGAGTGGAAGGCAAAAAAAAATATTAAGAATAACGTGCAATGTATTAGAAACAAAATGTCATTGTTTTTGTACAATATGTAAGCTGATCATATTCTAAAGTCAAGGTTCTTAAATTTCCAAGTCTTTGCTGAATGTAAGTGCGGCATGCAAATTACCATGCAAATATCATAAATAAACGAAAATGGAACACACGTATACCTATGCCTCTACCACGTTTCTTAAAAGCAAAAAGTTCGAACGTAAGTCTCGGTATGCCATTAATTCCCAGTGACAGTTCTGTGCATCTTGTGCTTAACGTTATTAGGGGCTTGAGCTGCCTCGAGGACAAAGCCTTGGGAAAACTAACTGATAACTTTTCCAGTAGAGCATCCCGTATAAATGTATCGTTGCCCGGTGGTGAATGCAGGAGAGAAACGACACCAAATCAAAGTCTGCAATACTCGATGTCCAGTGTACGTCATCAAAGATGTATCCCCATTCAACCGTCTTAAGTGTTCTGTTGGTGGAAGAAACTAGAGCGGGGGGAGAAACAGTTCGGAAATTAAAAATGGAAACAACAACGATAAGGCTATATTTTATATAAAAATGAACAACGACAAAAATAGATTTCGATAAAAGCACATTTTTTGGGACTCCTTGCCAGCGATAATCCCATTCGTTTGAACCGATGACATTCTTTGTTTGCTCCAAACTTTCTGAAGAAGAAAATTAAGACCCTCATGTCCCACAGTTTGATGCTCTGATCCAGTGATCTTTGCAGTTTGTAATTAAATGCCGACCATCACCCCGAACGAGTGATCGAAGGATAGAAAGATAAACACTTCATATTTAAAATTCTCACACACCATATTTACTCGTGTAACGGCCCCTTATCAAGAGTGATTCATGGCACGTCGATATATCTTTTAGACATTTAATATTGAAAGTATAACTTTTCTACTTCTAGAGATTTACCGTGATGTGTATATTGCGTAATATACATGCACAAACACAACGCAAAAAAGTTATTTAGTCCGCTAACTTGCTATTTCTACCTATAGAATGTGCTTTGTGCATTCACTCACGTTCAAAAAGCATGCTTGGTGGGGCCATTACACGAATAAATTGCATATTAAAGAGGGAAGGAAAGAATTTGAACGTCTCTCTTACCCTTGAAATTGTATCTCCACAAACGTACGTAATTCCATCTCTATGTCCGGCCATCTTCATCTTGCAAAATCTGAATAGATACATGCAAGGCCTATACATGTAGCAGTTTAATTACATTACACATGACCGTGTTCCCTATTCTATAGAGATAATATCCCCATATAAAAATGTACAAAATCCCTATCAGGCTGGCAGCGCCTGGTCAGTAAACTGTGAGTAAACTGTCACGAGAAATTTTAAATTTTATAACAAAATAAGTTTTAAAATCCACATTTTTAAAACTAACAATTTAGAATTCACATTTGGTAATTGCCAACTTTGACTTTGCTATCCACTTGTTGTATTATCACGACAATTTTCCAATACTTCCAATTAGAATCAGCGTTTTATGATTCAGATTACACATATTGAAAGCTGCGTTGAGGTGATAATAGATGCAGAAATCTAGTTCCAAACATAACTTAACATTACACTTAATGAACATTAAATTGGACTTTGAAAGGATGATCTTCCAGGAGTATTCATATTCCAAGTAAACGTCCGAGGAAATAAGATTCAGAAAAAAAAATTAATTTCAGTTGGTTTTGAACCGGGGTAGACAAAATTCTGATAAGCTGAAGTCCAGAGTGCTGAGAGTGGGGATACCCCCACTCTGGGCTCGTTAATGGAGAGCCCCTCTTTCGAGTGACCCCCCACGCTCTGGTATGAAGGGCCGCCGATACCCTTCATAATGGGGACATATATAATGCGGCGACATTAACAATATCTTAACGCTCGAGCTTGTGTACCAGGTCTACACAGCAGTCATTGCGATTATCCCACCAGAGCTGAACAATATCTAACATCTTAAAATTAGCATTTATACAATAAAAACTGAAAAACTAAATCTAAAAACATCTTTACATAGACAAAGTTTGTGTTTTTTAAGAAAAGGATGCAAATGATGCAATTATTTTCCGAATATTTTTATCACTTTTCCCAAAAAATTTTCCACTTTTCCCAATATTGTTATCACTTTTTCCAACATTTGTACCACTTTTCCCAAATTTTTATCGTTTTTCCAGCACTTGTACCACTATGCCTAACATTTTTTACCACTTTCCCCAACTATTTTACCTTTTTTTTCCAAACTTTTTACTACTTTTCCCAACATTTGTACCACTTTTCCCAACATTTTTATCACTTTTCCCAAAATTTTTACCATTTTTCCCATCCTTTTTATTACTTTACCCAACATTTGTAATACTTTTCCCAAAAATTTTACCACTTTTCCCAATTCATATGGCAAAACACGTTAAAATACTTTGAAAAAAGCGCCAAATATGTAAATTTATAACGTTTCATTTATCGTCATAAGTTAGTATTTGCATAGCGTATGGTATTTGTACCCCATGATTTGTACATGCTTTGCCGATTGACCGTTTAAAAGCCTACAAATTAACGTTAGTAGAAGCGTCGTAGTTTATTGAAGCGCCTTAGTATAATAGCATAGCAGCTTAAAAATTAAAATGCACTTTTGACAAAAGTTGCCTGAATTTTAAGGATAAAACAATCAGTCAAATTATCTATCATTTGACACTGTCTTTAATATCGAACTTTCCTTCAATTACTGCCCTGGCAACTATAGCCCCAAAAAATGGCCGAAGAAATAAGCGCGACATTTAAATTGGTAAATTAATGAACTATGGTATAATCATATCGAACATGTATAATGTCAACATTATGTATCTGAATTAAATTTCTTCTAGAAAACCATTCAAGAAATTCTAAAAGCTGAGTTCCGAGCAAAAGAGAAGACCAAAAGTGAGTCTGTGCTGATAATTGGCTGCATTGCGTCTGAAATAGACAGTTTTTTTTTGCACATGGATGGTAGCTTGGAATTTCCAACAATGGCGGGAACAATGCAGACATGCTTATATTAGCTCAATGAAATTTAATGATTTTATATAATCATGTAGTGTTTGTTTCGCATGTCTTCCCTAGCTCATTTATAATCCTATCGTACTCTTATTTAAACTGAATTTGGTTTGGCACGTACATATCATGATAGTT
Source organism: Xestoiulus laeticollis (assembly GCA_034698905.1). Classification (NCBI taxonomy): domain Eukaryota; kingdom Metazoa; phylum Arthropoda; class Diplopoda; order Julida; family Julidae; genus Xestoiulus; species Xestoiulus laeticollis. The sequence goes on along the minus strand of JAQGCC010000028.1, from coordinate 68,583 downwards.
ATTTCTGAACACATTTTGGGCGCCATTTTTGCAAATAATCTAAAATCGAATAACGTTGTACTAGGCGTCTGGATCAAAATAATATAATGTCACTCGTGGTTATATATGCTTGGCCAGTGCAAAGTATATTTATGAATAAAATGATACCATGCACATACTGATATACACGTATTTATGCACATGTTTATAGTTAGTAATGACGCACTGGCCTTAACAACCAAATTGATGCAAATATTTGTCATTGGTGAGTATATAAAACGTTTGATAATAATGAAAGAAAAAAAAAGTTCCTTACGTTTATTTCCAATTTCAGAAGCAGCAATGCGGGCATCATATCAGGCAGAGGTTTAAAAACATTTATCTTCTTTTTAAATGTTGCTGTATTGCTTACATTCAAAATGTACAACTTGTGTAAATTGCTATTTTAGCTGACATCAGAAAAGGTGGTTGGAGTAGATCATCTGGAAAAAATTCTTCCTCAACTGGTCAGTAATCATGTGTGCACAAAATATATGAGCGATCCACATCGAGTTTATAAGATAATTGACTGCATTTTTATTTTTCTTTACAGCTGCTGGATTTTTAAATTGATTACATTTTAAGGGCATTATGTAATTCCTATTGAATTAATTCAGCAAAATGTTCTAAACTAAATGCACTTTAATATTTTGTAATTAAATAATGCATTTAAATATTATGTTTTTTTAATTTATATTTGATGAAACACAATATAACAATAATAAAAAATATAGCACACTACCTGGAAGTAGGGAGCCATCACAGTGAGCCTGAGTGTGTATGGTCATCATTTTAGCTGACCCTGCAAATAGCACTCTCCCTCCAAGTAGCGTACCTTATGGTGTGCTAGTCACAGGTTTGGTTGTATGCATAAATATTGATTACATTTTAAATATTGAAATTGAAATACACTATCGAAAACATACGTATCTGTTATAAATTAGCTCGTCATATTTGTTTTGTGGTATTATCCTTCAACGTCATTCGGTCCCAGCCTAGCATGCAAAAAGGCCAAATTAAACATGCCAAACTATTCATCCAACTATGCAAAAATAAAAAAAAACAGATTATTACGACGTTTCAAAAAGGCCATTTTATTTCATATTACATGTGGACTTATTAAGAGAACATTAGAAAAGGAGGAAAAATATAGTTACATGATACCACAATTCTATTTGAATGCACTATCTGACATAAGTGTTTATATATAATGCAAAAAAAAACGAGGGAAAGAAAACAATTTTGTTGAACGGGAACTACACATTATTTTTTCTACCTAAATGAAATGATGGTTATTTTGATGAGAAAAATAATTTTCAGCACCATCCTGGCAAATAAAAGAATACCAGCATAAAATAAATCCGAATCTTAATCTTCCAATTAACCACCTGAAAAATGACCATAAAAGGTGGAATGGCATCAATTGCTATAAATTCACAGATTACAAGATTATCAAAAACTGTCAAATTATACGAAGCACATTCAAATGCCTCTTGGAAATTGCAAGTGATGCAATTACGGCTAGTAGATGATCTAAACTGGCATTTAAATGACACGTAGGCCACTAACATTTCTAAAAACTGAAAATTTCAAAGTTTCTCAGTTGTTCGTTACTAGAAAAAAAAAATGAAAGAAATTATTCTAAATATCGTTCTTTGGCCATAGTTTTACATCAAATGTGCATCTAAGAAATATGCAAGTTAGGACAAATACTGGATATCTTTGGTAATGCCAAAATCAATCTTTACCAATCTGAATTTCGCGGGAAAACATTGATCAATTTATTCCTAGCAACTAATCTTAAAATATATTTCAAATTGAAACAAAAAAACAAATATTAAGTTTAAAAAATTGGGGGGGAATTCGCAACATGGAAAAATACTCGAACAAAAAAACACGGCTAATCTTCATCTACAGGCCCACTTATTTACCGCGTTGATTTCTATATCAATCCACACGGCAATAAAAAAAACGTTGTTTCAAAACAACTTATGAGTACATTATCATAGGTTTTGCACTGTTAAAGAATAAACAGTGGCATATCATTAGCTTGAAAATTCATAATGCTGATTACTTTGGGAACTTCACATTCTTCGATTTAACATTATATAAGCTTTGTGCTATAATTGTTTGTGCAAAACTTGTGCTTGTTATCCAGATTATTCAAAAAACACACTTCGAACCTTGCCTAATTTTTGACTGTGCAAGTTATTAAACGGAATTCTCATACATACCGAAAAAAAAATGTCATAATTTAAAATTGCTAATTACTCCTAGGTCATTATCCCGATGATTCCGAACGAATTATTTCTTGCAGATTTTGGTAGCATAAAATATGTACAGCAATTTATGCGAGTTTGTAAGTTTGTTTGACAGAAACTAAACCATCTTTGTGTTTAAACCTCACAATTTAAAAATTGAAAATAAGGAATATCAAGTAGTCATGGCTCAAAAAACTGAATTCATTAATTCCTACAACTGCTAAATACCATAGTTTTAATATATGAAAGCACGACTTTTTAAGATGCCGAAACGAAACTGGATAGCTAGATTTTTCTAAATGTACAGCAAAATGAATTAGAAACGAGGGACGTATGTGCACACACATATGAAAGAAGGAGATTCGCGATAAAAAGTATCATACAAAGCAGCGAATAAAAAGAGCTGCAAATGGTGGCAATAAATAAGTTAAAAGTTAACATAAATCGTGTAGTATCAAGTATATCGAGTAAAATAACTAAATTATGGGGCAATCCAGAGAAGTGCATGAAATCTAAAAAAAAAAATAACTTTAAAAGATTGATATTGAAGATCCAGGTTCCAGATTTTAAAAATCCCTGCCTTGAAAACCTTAGTCAGTTTTTTAAGACTGATAAATGGGTGTAAATGCTTAAGTAGTCATAACCGATGCAACAGTAAAGCTTGTTGCTCGCACGGTTTCGGTAACAGTATTCGTAGTATACTAAAAAAAAACTCATTTTAAATTCCGAGAAAAATTAACGAACACTTGTAAAATTATTCGGTTCACCTGCAATCATTCACGGAATTGGATTTTCATAATAGCCTTACTTCAAATAACGATAAAAGACAGCTCGTGCCGAGAATTCGTTTGTGATATTAATCGGCTCAAACTCGTTCTGACATTGCCAACAATTAGAAAACAGTAATTGTTCGAAGAAATCGACTTTACCTGTTTTGAAATATTCGATATATGAATACCGAATCCCGCATGCAATTAACGTTGGCTTTTTAAAAGCAGAATACTAAAATTTATGTAGGGTGAACCATGCAAGTTAGTAACCATGCATGAATAGCTGATTTTCATGTAAGGAGAATGCATGCAAAACATTCGCAATCAATTCAGGATCTCCTGTTTTAAAAATTCCTAATTTTTAAGTATCTGGACCATCCCAACTTATAACGAACGTAGGGCTAAAACAAAACATAAACATGCAATTCTTTTGTTTTTTGGCAAATGTTTTTAAAGCAAGAGATAAACCAAGAAATACAGGTTGATAGAGTAGGAACACAAAAAATAATTTGTAGAAGTCATTTAAAAATGTTGCCAAAAAAATAAATTCAATGTAAATTAACAGGAAAAATAATTCGGCAAAGAGATGCCAACTAAAAATCGTCAAAATACAATGGTATACTCATCAGAGAATAAGCAGGAAGTTTTCTTTTTAAATACAAAAAGGCAAAAAAATATATTAAATTCAAAGATATGCCCATAATTTCGAACAATTTCTGAATTTAACAGCAAGCGCTACGTGTAAAAGGACAATCGGGGATCACTGGATTTTTTCTTTACTCGATCCGACGCGTGCCATCGCCATGGTTCGTAACATTTTACGTAATTAAATTTGGTTCGTTAACCAAATTCTAATACGCCTTTTACGGGGTCGCTACAAGTGATATGAGATACTGATGAGATATAAAGAAAAAAAAAAAAAAATGGATGCCCATTAAATGACACTGAGGAAGGGACAGTGATGTAGCTGGTACATAAAATGAGATTAAACTTTACGAAACACGCAACCATTCACACATTTCTGGGTCAGAGACGTTGGCCAAAGCGTAGTTTGGCAACAAGAATTTCAGTGGAATTTTTTTTTTTTTAAATATGAAATAATTTGAAATATGATTTTACAAACGGCGAATGGAGGTGGTTCCAGCGAAATAAAGGAGAAAACGAGATTTCGGCAAATAAGAAGGTTGAGATGAATAAACATACAGACACGCTTTCACTCTTGTAATGCTGCCAGTCCAGCACCAAAAATAAAAACCTAGCATTCAACCTACACCTAAAAACCTTGGGACAGTTACAGGACGACGTTACATTTACACAGATTACAGTTATGGTAAATTAATGAGATTCAATGTCACATTAGAGAGCAACAGATTCCATATGTGATGAGTTTCTTAGTCTCATCAAGTCGTTGATGAAGGTGTGCGTAATGAACAGTCCCCATACGGCATTGCCTACGGTAATTGTGGGATGCGAGTGCTGTCGAATGCCACAAGCTCCGCGCGGAACATCGGTGAAATCACCCGATCGGCAGTCGTATTTGTAAAAAGCGGGCCGCGGTGGTGTCATCCGAGTTCGGCGCAGAACCTGAATGCGATTGAGTTCATTCAAACTGCTACTATATAAAAGTTAAATATCATTAATCGTGAGGCGAAACTTAAAAACCACGCGTGGTTCGCTACGCAAGATAAGGGAAATAAATATTTTTCTCGGCTCGTTATTTTTGTCTGAGGGCATGGGGCAGGGTAAAGCTTGTAGTTATTATTTTTTTTGGTAGCCATTCGTAGGGAAATGTTCAGGTCACGCAATAATACCAATACACATACAAGATGCTCTCTTTTGTTCGCTTTTTTCCCTTCCTGACGTTGATGCCGTTTTTTGGACGGCATGTTTATTTGGGGATGCAAAATTGTCTTCGTTTCAGTCCAGTTTTTCTTTTTTAATGCTGCCATGTATTATTCTGTTTTTCCTCTAAGATCTCCCAAACTTGAAATGCGACACCATGAGTAAATTCAATGGACTGCTGGTGTCCCGTTCCAAGCATCCTCTTCTGTCTTCAGTTCTTTTTTTTCTTTTTTTTTTTTTTTGCGTATGTATTTTTTTTTTCCAATTTTTTCAATTTTTTTTTTCTGATGAGCAATACTTCTTTTAAAAATGAAAAACATTTCTAATGTTCCTTTATAGGAGTTTTCTCTTGAATCATGAGTAATAGTGATAGCTTCAGTAAGGCGCAAAACGATTATAGCTTCCCCTGTACACTGCCGCCTAATCAGAAATAAGAAAAAAAAAAAGAGTTAGTACAAACATTTCACACAACCACAGTCAAGAGCCCCAACATCAGTTTGTTTCTGTAATTTGAAAATGTTAAGCGTTTGCACGTTCCCTCGAGTGAGAATATCAAAATGCATTGTCAACTATCACACAGCCTATTATCGAAACCAAACTTATCTTTCAATGAGTTTTTTTTAAAAAAATTTACAAGAATTTGGCCAGGAAATGGATGCTATGAATCGTTAGTTAAATTTGTTAATAGAGATTTTTTAGTTTAATTTTGGAAACTGTTAGGAACAAAAGAAATGTACGAGGACCTAGCATAAATATTCTATTATTTATTTAAATTTTTTGTTAGCAGTTTCATGGAAATATGTACGTAAAGTTTACTAGACGCTCTACAATTATAAACTTTACAGACATATTTCCATGAAATGGAATATACACATGCATAAACAAAAAACGTAAATAAATAATAAGATATATATGTTAAGTCCTCGTACATTCCATTTCTTAATAACAGTTTCCAAAATTAAATTAAAAATTAATTGAGAAAAAAAGGCTTATTCTGGTATGCAACCCTCTTAACACAATGCCGGATATAGCGATATTCTGGATATAATGATTCCGAGACATAGCGATCCCAAATTGAAAGTTGCATACATTATAATGATAATGTAATGTTATGACAAAATTTTTATAAAAAGTTTGAAATTTTCCCTTCATTTCCAGCAAATTTACCAGTACTAAACTGCTTAATTATTATTCTGATTTTCTTTCAGTCAAAACATTTAATAAATACATGTAAAAATCATTTTTTAAGCCCCTTGATGATCGTAACAGCTAATTACACTGTATTTATGTCTTAAGTAAACATAATGGATTCCCATTCAATTTAAAGAAATTGCATTAAAATATTTCAATGTAAAGATACAAAACGTGTAGCGAAAAAGGAGCTTCCGAAAAGAACCATCAGCCAGTCTTCTCAAAGATTTCTTGATTGGGATGGCGCTCGAAAACACTCATCGGCACTTGCGCTGATGGTTTGTTTTCCGTTTCCACATAGTTGGGCTTGCGTAAAAGGTCCTCTACTCACCCCATATCCAGCGACGGGTCCGATACTATGTCCTAAGTAGGGGTCTGCATACTCCCGTCCATACCTAAGTAGGTACGTTGAGATGTCAGTCTTTGCAGAATTTGGGTTTGGGACTACCGGTAATACAGAACTTTAAAAGAAAAAAGGATGTGAAAAGAAAACAATAAAAAATTAACCAAGATGCAATTAGTACGTGATTAAAAACAACCAAAACCAGAAAAGCTAGAAAAAGCCTACTACGGCGAGAGCATGCTACGGCAGTACGAAACCCACTGTCGGAAATACTGCTACCGGGACAAGACGTACAGTCAAGTATGTCGTATAAAAATCCGATGCTAGGAAACCACAATCTGAGGTAGGTTACAAATTTTGTAAATATCGGTTAGGCCAAAAGAGTCCTAGCAATTTCACCACTGCTACATATTCATATATAGATTTTTAAGTTAAATTTAAACGATCAATCAAAATGCAACAGCTTAAGAATAGATTTTTTTTAAAAAAGAATTACAATTACTATTCATCTGATATCTAGTATCTCGTATTGACGAACAATAATAGGTTTTGGGAAAAGCTCGGAGTAGGACGGATATTTTGCAGGGAACGCAGGTAGGTTAAAGTGCAAAATGGATGGAAGCAGACACCGAGACAAACTGCAATCCATGGCGTCAGAAATGACGTCATGCGGGTTGATGTTGGTATCACGTGCATTACCTAGTTGGGCATTCTTGTCCCAAAATGTGCCCCATTTCACGAATTTGCCAATGTTCTTAATTGTAAAAGTTAATGGGCCAAGACCAAAATGCAAATTTAATTCTCGGCCATGTGCATTCTAAGCATAATTGTAAAAGCTGATCCATTTTTAACATAAACATGCATCTGCGCAAACGCATATATCCGTGCAAAGTTTAGCCATAATAATTGCACATTTCCAGGGTAATACTGTCAATGCGCGCATGCTAATGTGATGGTGCCGTAAATATCCAAACCGTGAGACCTCATTTCATCCCTAAATGCTACTGAAGCCCCATCAGATATGATATTTTGTTAAAGAACACAAAGAAAGACATATCCGGCACATTCACGGAAACTTGCGTAGCGTCAAACTATGTCATATCAAATAAAAAAAGCACTAAGATCACTTTTCTGGCATAATTTAAATGGCAAACTTTCACGACTCGTGAAACAACTTTGAAATCTCTTAGATAAATAGCATCTTAGCACTTTTAAAAAAAGGGCATCGCACGTTGCGCTAACAAACACCGCAAATGCATGCGTGCAATGTGCATTCATTTTTAGATATGCTTCGAATCAATACAGCAAAGCCTTTTACATGAATAATTTTATAATGGATTCCTTTCAGCCTCTGAGTGATACGGATCAAATATCACCCAGACTTTCGAAACCATGTTCGAGTATTAACGTAGATTCCTAAGAATGCAACCCGAGAGATACGGGAGCGATGGTAACGGAAAGCAAAGGCTTGTCTCGGCACCGATTTTCTATAAAGAGATCAATGAGGGAGGAAAAATTTATGATCCGAAAATTTGAATACCGTGTTTTCTGAGAAAACATTATCACTTTCATAGGAAGTTTGCATCAAATCCCTTATTTAAACACGTTTCCGTTAGGGATTTTAAATGTAACGGCATATCTTTCAGATTTTTACGTAGCGGTAGCAGTCGGAACAGTGTGGTCAAAGAAATTCTTTTGCTGTTAGACAGTGATTTCCACAACGGCGACAAAAAACGCAGATAGAAGTGCAAACCATTTCATTGTTACTAGGTCATGCCGCATGCACAATGCAATCAGTAAAAGAGTGAGAAAGTTGTGCGGTTGTTAAAACAAAAAGGGAGACTAAAAACAAAGTCGAAGGAAAGTAGAATGTTGAAGGTAGGGAGAGGGAGACGAGATTTAAAGTTCTGGATCCAGTCTGTGTTTACGGGGGCAAACACTTACCCTGCGACTGCAGCATAGGATGCTACAGGTTGTGCCGCAGCTGCGGCCGCTGTGTACGCTCTCGCAGCTGCCGCCGTGTAGCCGGCTGCTGCGGCTGCAGCATAGCCCGCCTAAAAAAGTCAAACGTTAATATTGTGCATATAACAAAACTACAAAAAAGCGACCGCCGCAAGTTCAATAGTGAAAACCAAGATAAGAGTAAAAAAATGAGTTCTACATCAACTTTGCTGTAAGTCAACTGTTATACCAAACATCTTTCCCTGAATTTGCAATAAAGTTCCCTGATAGTTAAAACAACATGTTGATGTAAAATTCCACAAAACACTTCAAAGATTCGTTATAAAAAGCTTGCTCCTTATATAAAGTTTTGTCCTTAATGCACGGCTAATTAATAAAATTAACAAAGTTTATGTCATAATAGTCTGTGGCATGCAATGTTCAACACATAGCCGAGATAACTGCACCTCTAATGGCCAGCCTTAATGCGCCAATTCTCTGAAGTTTAGTCATATGAACTAAATTAATTGCACCGTAAATATATCAGCTCCTCGAGCATGTTTATAATATCACTGACTTGTGTACGGCCAACGTAATGTAGTCGTTAATTCAATTTATGGATAATGAAAATTTGAGCGATAGAGTTCATCAAACTACTTTACAACGTGATAAGCATGTGAGAGAAACCAGCGGCATTAAATGTCTCCATAATGCAGTCGTAAAAAGGTTACAAATTTTTTTTTTAATTTCGATTAATTAAAAGTGAGCATTAGTCGACCTGAAGTTAAAATTCGTTTTGCTAATGTCTCGGTTTTCAGTTATCAGGCTTGCGATAAACGAGAACAATAGTAACGCGGCACCGCATCCGTATAAACATCAGCGAAGTTGTATGCCGGATCCTGTTAAAACATCCTTAAAATATACAAAAAGTTCTTACCTGAAGTTGGTATCTATCGGCTCCAGCATGAGCTAAGAAGGGGTCATAATAAACTCCTCTGAAAAAAAGTATAGCAATGTATTGAGAAGATAAATAACATGTAGATCACGTGCTAAAATTAAAGTTCATTCAATTAGATAATGATAACTCAAACAATTGAAAATAATAATAAACTGTCTTAAAAAAACAAAGGTTTAATTATTCAGACTATGTTAATCTAATTATATACATGTATTATTGACAGTATGTACTTGACGAACGATTTCCCAAAGACATTATTCCGCTTAAAGTTGAAATGGCTACTGCTTATTTATGAGATTTGATCTACAAATTTAACATCAATTTTGTCAAGAATTTGCTGTTTACCAGCTACAGCACAAGCTACAGCTTTCTGAATACGACATGAGAATTCATCAGTTTGTACATACTGTCAATAGTCAATAACATAATGTACATGTATCTTCATTATAGTTAATAATTATATCTAAATTTGGCATATAGATCAGCTATGGGCATGGTAGACTACATAAAATGAACATCGATCTAGAATAGCGGTGGTAAGGTCTGGTCTAAAAACTTATCGTAAATCATAAATGTATCTGGTAAGGGTGTCTCTTTTATCAATAAATTAAATTTATTGAAATAAAATCCTTCATAAGCATTTTCATAAATAACTAAACCCTCAAGAATTGTATAAAAAAACCTGCAATTTCAGCAAATTTTGCTATTTCCCGCATGACACAGAACAGAAAGAAGGAAGTCCTATCTGCAAATGAAAGTTTCGCAATTCAGCAGTGGCTTCATCGACAGACTCTCATTAATAACTCTCATATCAATGAAATATACGATCATCGATAACGCCAACTGCAAAAAAAATTAATATAGCAGGATGCAATCAGTCGTCTGCTACAGAAACGCCATTTTTTCCGATGGGACTACCTTCCATCCATAATGTACCTTAGATCCAAATAGAAAATTTCTGCTTGCAGTGAATATAAAAAAATGAATTTTGCATAAAAAGACCAAAAAAAAAAAAGCTTCTTGCAATAGGAAGCCCTCAGATTCTCATGGCAAATTGCAACTTTAAAATTAAAAACCACCGAACCATCAAAGCCGAGCCAGTTACTGCCATTTCAATTAAACTGTTACGCATACATTAATTTTTTTTCATTTATGTAAATTTTCCTCATGAGGCATTACTTCAGAAAATCAATGAAGGACTTAACATGCTATTGGAGAAAAAAAAAATAAAACCGCTGGATATAAAAAATAAAAAAGGCAACGCATAAGATTGATTAGTAGCTAAAAAAATGAAAAAGAAACAAGAAATTGAAAACTAAGGAAAAAAATATGAAGATTAAAAAAAAAATGCTTCGTTGCGTTCGAAAAATACCTTAATGGGTTTCAAAAAACTTGGGATAAAAATTCATTACCAACATTTTGAAAACTACACATTAATAAAGAGCATTCAGGGAGAGGAGGGACAGATTTCCAGACAACAAGATTGAGATTTTACTCCAAAGTTGAGATAGTCACGTGATGACATCACTCGGCATCAGCTGCACGGAACAATTATTTTCGGTATCTGTAAGCATGTATTACAAAAAGCAATACAAATTCCTACGGCGCTCCATGCAGATGATGCTAAACGGTGGCAGCACGTAACTTCGGTAGCTACGCTAAGGGTCCCATCTACCGGGAAGACACTAGAAAAATCAAACCATTTTAGATGAGAGTGAAATCGTTTCAAACGGTGACTATGTCGGGGGGAATTTAGGAACGTATAAATGACTGGTGGTGGTGGCGAACAGTGCTATAGTGAAACTACTGATAAAAGAAGCATCCAAATTAAAAAATAGACAATATATCTAGTGCATGATTATTCACTTATATTAAATCTGATATTGTACCATCATCATCATACCATACCAAATATCATGACCGTCAAAACATTGCTCGCTGCTCGAAAACTGATGCAGCTACCCGTCAAACCATAACCACATGACCATACCAAACCATATCATACCATATCCATATCATGACCAAGACCATATCAAAAATACATTGTCATTATCATCATACCATACCAATGCCCAAACGCTGCACCCAAAAATTGCGATCATGAAGCTACATTCGTGAAACCAGTCAAGGCATGCTTTTGCTAGACTTCTTCATTGGAATACAGCTGTCAAGCGAGGCAAGTGTGGTCATTTCTACCTTTTAAACTAGTAAAAAAAGTGACAGAGTACGTCACGCTTTAATGTCATGCTTTTGTTTTTTTTTTCTATTTTTTTACCATTGTGATTATTACACCGCACTTTTGGCGTGTGAACATTTTACATACTGGCAAAGAAAAAAAGTGACCAATGACGCATGCCATGCTAATTTTCTGAAGATAGGGCTATAGTCAATTGCAAGATGTCAATTCTGAAACTGGTCAGTGGTATACTGTCATGCTTTACGTACAGACTGCAAGAGTTAATACGATTACATTTGATCCTGTTGTCAAATACAATGAGAACCAGGTATTCGTTTGCCAAATGCATGGAAAACTGACAAGAATCAGACATGATGGCATGTCATTGTGAGTGCAAGAGCGCAAATGACCGCAACGGCTGCCGCGAGCTTATACCAGATTAGGTTATCGGCCCGTTGGAAACAGAAAACTGAAAAGAAAATAGCTTATGTCATTGCGGTCATTTGCGCATTACAAATATGACAAAAGTGTTCGATACCGTCACGCGTGCTTCCGATCAACCTGCCGTCCTCGTGCATGACAACGGATGAAAATGCGGTAACGTAGTCCCGTAGTGAAAGCAATTCGCGGTCATTCCCAAAGAGCGAATTTGTCAATCTGACCAACGCCAGTCATTTTTTTTCCTAACCGAAGGTATGCAAAAGCACATTGAACTAATATCCTTAAGGTCCGAAAAGGATTTATCCGCGGTCGCCCGAGCAACGATCCATCACGCGCGGGCAGTTTGCGGTGGCTCCTACGTTGGAGCGATATTGAAAACTGACCAGTGACCAACATGACTTCTTTCCTGACCACACTAACCTGGCACGTCGAACAACAGGCGATTGGCCTAGGGAAAATAGCGAAAATTGACACGCTTATCATCCGACCGCACGGTTGTCCGGGCGAGAGAAGTGCAGCACGCTGACTCGGTTCTCACGAACGTAACCTGACCATCGCAATTCAAAAATCATATGTGGCTGGACATATATATTAATATATAGTCGTTCAGTACTGGAATGATTTTTTTTTTGGTGAATCAAAACAGGCGAAACAGGGATGAAATAAATACTTAGAAAACTTACGGAGTGTAGCCATGCAGAGCAGTAGCCGCTGCAGCAGCAGTTAGTGGAGTGGGGTGCCTGGCGAGGGCCGTATATGCCCCGCGGGCCCGACCTCTTTGGATCGCAACACCACGCAAGGCGGCCGCTAGCAGAGACAACATGCAAATCCTCAAATCAGGCAGGAGGAAAATTAGATGACATGGGGGGTAGGGCAACGGATATATACATGTATATATATCGGTCAATTGATCAAACAAAATATAAATAATAATAAAAAAACTGATGAGAGAAGAATTAAAACGTGTGATTCGAGAAAAACAGAAAGAGTAATTGGTTTCGAGGAAAGCGGTGATGGACACCGAGATGAAAAGTGTCGTTGTAAAGTAACTAGTGAACGAGGACGTGACATGAACACAGGAGACAAGAATGGAAATGGTAAAGCGAAAGGAGGTAAATGTCAGAAACATGGATGTGTTTCGCAATCACTGCACAAGTGTCGTTTTGTGATGTACTATTAGATCCGCTACGGCAAATTAGTTAAGGACGGATGTTCGAAGCATTTTTGCTAAAAACTCGCTCCTTCAATCGAACACACAAAATTTATCGGCTAGTTTAAAATAACTTTTAAAATATGTCATTACTTTTTTCATGTAAAATAAATTTGTTGCACAGGACAGCTTTACAAGAAACCGTGTTTGAGTGACAGAAGTTTAATAATATTGTGCGAAAGAAAGACTCAAAGAGATAGTAACAGGGTCTGGTAAAAATTGACTCAAGCGTAGGCTGGAACATCTTGAAAATGAAATTAGTTAACGATAATTAATAATTCATGAATTGGTTTCCGCTGCGTTACCACGTAAGCGGCTTCAGTTAATTTTAGTGCATCGGAAGATTGCTTCTTTTGTAATTATAGCAACAGAATTCTGAATTTTGTAAAATTGTATCGAAAGCAGGCATTAGTCCTGCACCAAAGTTGGAAAGGAGAGAAAGCAAAAGAGTGAAAACACGTAAAAAGAAACAAGAAGAGTGGTTCCAATTAATTCATTTCTATGAAAGAATGTTTAGCCCAATTATATAATTTTTTGACAATATTACGTACATGTGTAGGTTTTCAAAAACAAAATAGAACTACGGCGTTTAATATATCGTATATACACGCAAAATTTGATACTAGTCTATAATTTATAAGACACATTTTCAAAAAAGAAAAAAATAACTGTGCCAAATACACACACGGAATGTATTTAACTAAACACATGTTGTTAAGAAAATGTCGAAACCAATTTTACTGATATAATGTAGGTGTGAGAGTGATAAGGTAATGAGAGAGTATAATGAATGGTCAGATGGAGGAATGGGCAACATAAATGATATAACAGAAAAAAAATAAGGAGATAAAGAAACCAAGGTGTGAAAAAGATTTGGTAAGAGAGGATTGGTACGTACAGACACGCAAACATGTATTGAAAAAAGATGAATGGATATACATAATCAATCATATGAAATATCCAACATTTGCTATAATATTGAGAGACATAGTCAAGCTTTCAAAAATTCCCAGAATCAGAAAGTCAACAATTCAATTGGTATCAACTAGAAAGCATCTAATGATTACATTCAAGAAAAAAGCAAAAAAAGTCGGTGCAAATAACTGCTACTAAGCTACTCTGTATATATCGAGACCTCGACATTGTATTAAAGACGTTATGTGTGAGCTTACCGAACGCATTTTCATCTCGGTTTTCAAGAAAACAAAATGTGAAGGCCGCCCGATAGAAATCAAAAGATGCCCAAGATACCATAAGAGCACAATATTAAGTTGCAAGTGTAAAAAAAAGCTAAGAGTCATTCCTCCATTCAATAGGTGATGATGCTTCGGTCTAGAAACTAACAACAATACTACAGATTGTGGACTAAACAGTAGCGTTGTTTTCATTTTTTGTTTCAATCAAGCGAGAATAATAATAATAATGATACATGGCAAACAAGAATGAGGAACAACAAGCGGTCCACCTTCATCCACGGATAAGAGTAAGGAAGGTTTTAATGGAATTGGCCCCTTGAAGGACACTGGACATCGGGCAGTTGCCTTCAAAATTTGGCTTTAATAAATTGGACATGGCATGGCTAAACATCACCTTCAATTATCCATCCATGTCAAAACGACTAGGATGCAACCTGACGTATGTAAGAGCAGGATGCGGCATAAACGGAACGGACAAGGGGCATCATTTATAGGCCACATTTCTGAAACAATCATGATAATAATCAAATTTGTGACTTGCCGGGAACATTTCTGTAAGATCAGCAGAGTTCAAGCCCTGGTCAAAGGAGCACAACAGCTGGCTCCAATAAGACAAGCGCTATCTCTCGTGATCGGAACAGACAGTTCAAGCACGAGTGATTTCTAAGGTAATCATTTATTTGCGCATGACAGGCGCTTTATGAATCACCAGCATTAAATCGTCGATGGCTCGAACAAGTCCAACAAATTTGCGATATTTCATTTGCGATGTATCGGAGAACGCAGCAACAAATGCTGTTCAGTGCCGCACAGACACCGCAACTCGGAGAGTTTTTAAACATGCCGTCGAGCACATGATCTGATAATGCGGCCCTTGTCCGCCGAGGTTTACGCCGCATTCTGCAAGCGTCGACAAGCTAGGGGATATGGATTACTAGTTTTTCTCTCGTTGGATTCCCGCATCGGCAGGGGTTGAACTTTAAAAGATCTGGGCATATCGGCACAAAATCGAAAAGTAAACCTCGAAACTGCTCGGGAATCCATCGGGACAAGTCTCCAGTCCGCAAAGCTGCCGCGATGTCCATCGGAGATAGCTTTGCAAAATCTCTTATTAAATACCGGTCGCACGTTTTCGACTTTACGTTTTTTACCCTTGCTGACTTTTATGTGCTTATCAGAGAAACGGAAGTAAGAGAAAATGAAAGTGTGTGGGTAGAGATAAAAAAATAATGACTAACCGGAGTATAAACCAAAGTTGGGATTGGATGAGGCATTCAGATGCGAAGATTCATTCCCACCTTAAATGCAATAATGGAGAAAAAATAAAACAAAATAAAAAATGATTGGCAAAACAAGCCCGGCCCCCAAAATATCAAGTCACGGATGAGTCTGGGGTATACGAGTTTAAAACGCTGTCGTTTGGGTTTGGAAGAAATTCCGGCCTTACGTCGCCTTCACCTAAAGTTTCCGAAGGCTTTTTTTTCGCTCAGGCAGAACACGAAACGATAATATTAAAAATGAACGTAGGAAGCATGCTGGAATTACTACAAAAAATTGCGTAGCGCAAAACGTCTTTTTGACTTTTTATTTGTTAAAAATTCAAATTTCGATCAATATGCAAGGGGGGAAGAACTCAAAAGGCAGTAAAAAGACATGTAATAGCGTGCACTTGACAGATGAAATTACACCCAACTGTCTCATAGTTTGATGCAGATCTGCATTTCATTTTATTTGAACGAGTCGTGTTTAGGCATTTAAGCCGAAAACGTGAAACAAATAAGAACACGGTGGGCTTATGTTAATGTTCAGACACAAAGGCTGAATGGCAGATTAGCAATGCCACTCGATAGTGCATATCACTCACGCTGGATGCAGTGGACTCCTTACTAATCTTCCGAAAACAGCACATAAAGCACGTTTCATTGTTTGGGCGTGAGTCTCCAACAATCGCTTCTTAAGCTCGGCATAAATCCCACCACTGTTTTCTTGACAAAAAAATATCTTATGGATTTATTCGCCACTCATAACTCCAGAAAAGCATGGGAATTTTCATCGCCGCATTTTTGGGAAGCTTATACGTGGACTCGAACTTAAGTCCCGTACCAAACACGACAAATATTTCTGTATGAAATGCGTATCTGAGCTAAGGTCATGAACCAAGTTGCATACGACACTCAAAGTACCAGTGGCCGAGAAGACCCGGATTATCAACAAACTAATTTTTATGTCAGAATTTTATGTAAATTAAACCTTTATTTAAGAAAAGTGCCAAAACTATTTAAATACGGGTAACTGGGGAGGCACGTTGTTAATTCGCAGGGACAGAAGTTATGCGTAAAACCAATTTTATCAATTTATGAAAAAGGTTTTCAAAAGAGTGCCAATGCAAAAATGGTTCATCGTCCCATACTACCGAAAAGTCATCTTTTACTGCACTTTTGAGAGGCTGTGCTTTGTATATCATACCAGTTAACCAACAACAATCACGTTTACGTGTAACAGAGCGAAACATGCATCTGTAGAAATGCAGGGATTAGTCATCATCGAAATAAGCAATCGATTAAATTTAGTCAAGCCGGGCTCCCAAGCGTAAGGAACAGAAATTTCTTGAAATATACACCCAGATTTACAATCAAAACACAATTGTGGGCATTCAGGGACACTAAATCTTATAATTGAAGCAGGTTTTTAACAATTAGGGAACGAGAGCTGAACAAATCAGATTTCGGAAGTGTGAATTCTCAACATAGTCGCATCCATGGGTCTTATGTTGAAGAGAATGTTATAGAAAATTGTAATACCGTAAATTAGCCTTGCAGAAAGACCTATGTCAAAACTCCATGACAACAGTCAACAGATTTGCAAATACTTTATAGTTATTTCATATACACAAAAGACAGAGACCTAGCTCGGCAACATAAGACCAAAGGACGACATGTTCGCACACCTTTTCCAGAATGGATCCGAGAGAAATTAATCGATTTTACTAAAAATTCCTTAAATCTATTTGGGAATTATTATCTCGATTCATCAAGGTCGAATCAAATTTTCAAAACTTATATACTTAGCCTTAAGAATTGACAAACCAACTTACCATTGGGCATCGTCGGAGTTTTCTTCGTTTGAACTCTGGCAGTTGCATTATTGACCTAGACGAAGCGACGAAGGGATAAAAAGTAAAACACGGTATTAATACAGGTGTCGATTCCATGCAGAGGGGCTAATTTCAAAATTTCAAAAATTCAAAGGGAATGAATGATTGGTGTAACCAGAGACAGGCAAATAAAAAAACGATAGACCTCATACTATATACTTATCGGCATATAGTTTTAGATCGATGGGTGCACATTAGCAGAGGTTCCAATTCGCGTTTAAATTTGCTTGTCTCTGATGGATACCATGTTCGGGGAAGGGATGGTGAGGTTGGATTGGAGGGGTATTGGTAGAAATTGGGGCATACAAAATGGTAGAATTCCTAACGAACTCTTCCATAGACTAAATCGTATATCCTTGAATAAAACTACGACTATTGGTCATTGATTTAGCAACAGCGAATTAGGAGGGGACCGAAGAGATGGTTGAAATCAATTGATGTGGTCAACACACTAAGCTAATGAACAATGAACAGATTATAGCATCTGCTTTAGTTTTAAAACAGCAGGAGGACAGTAGTTGCAATTCTTGTGAAAGAGTACGCAAAAGCACGTTTCTCGGTTCAGCGTAACAAGAAGAAAGGACCATAACACGAAACCAGCTGGTGAATAAAGCAGTGCAATGGCCAAACGAGCTATTCTATAAATGTAGAGTTATTTTCTCTGCTATCAGAATATTGAAGCAACACGACAGCGGAAAACCACTTGTCTGGACCGTGTTTCAAAATGCGGCGAGTGCCGTACTTTTCCTAAATGGATTTCGGCCCTTCGGCAAGAGTGGTTTACGTATCAGCTTTAGTTTTGCTCTCGTGTAACTTCATGCCCTTGGAACATGAACATCGGGCCTCGGCATCTGCTTAAATCAAGTGGCATACGTTTTTTTCTTCGCTAATCAACAGTGAATGAACCATCAAGCCCTCCAAAACGCTAAAAACGCGCAGCAGCAGCCAATGTTTACAGAGAGCAAACTTTGCTCAACATGCAAATTATCTCGAGAGATGGGGAAACTTATCAAGGGTCATTGAATACATCTCTCAAAGGGGCTTCTAGATAAAACTGCGCAGCGAGTTATCGATCACGGCGCATTTTAATGGCGACTTCTTGAAAGGCACACATGTATGCGATGCTACGGCGATGCTCGGCAAAACGCCATAATCGCAAGTAACCATCCACCTCAATCAATTACCCCTGTATTTTATAGCTGAAACCCCTGCATCATTTTTGAAATTGCTCATAGATGAGTAAAGCGCTGGGATCCCAGCAGCACAGCACATCTTTCTGTAAGAGCAATTGCTACTGACAGTTTGGCAATAATGCAAGCAGCCGAATGATACGAAAGACATCGTATATTCTCTTTTGAAAAGTGCCTGATCAAACTCAAACTCGACATCAATTACTTAAACAAGCATTATATAAATATACCAATTTGGTTGTCTCCAGAGAACCAACTCCCTCATATGCAGCTTTGCTCAGCCTTGTAGAGCCTTCACATAGCCTACGTGCACCATTTTTTTAAAACGTATTACAATAACAATATACGAATTTTTTGAGTTTTTTGAGTCCAAACAACTAAAAAAATCATTACTTGTGAAAATTCCTTCAGTTATTTTCAAGATTGTATTTTTTGTTTCTCTTCGAAACCATCTTGATAAGTTTGACCATTACAGACATCAATGCCAACAGTCTTCACCAAGTTGATGAACTTGACAGACCACTCACTGCTAACTAGTTAGAATTATAGAATGAAAAGTTTGGGAATATTGAGGAAACAACACTCGACAATGCCAAACCCTCCACGGCGTTCGCAAGTTGGCTCTTGACAAACAATCTCCAATATACAAAGATGCACATCATTGAATCCAGCATTGCCATCTTGCCTCATTCAATACATCCAGATGAAACATTTTGATGCTTTTCAAGATATAAAGCATTTTGGTTGCCCAAACTCAATCTTGCACGCAAATAGCTAGTTGCCGACTTTGCAAAAACCACTACCTTGGCAGTTATGCACTAACAGCAAAGACCTAAACAAGTTGACGGCACGACATTTGTAATGAGCAAAGAGCGTGAAACATCCTTTTTGCATTAAAGAATTAGCTCTAATGGTGATTTCCTAACTTATCCTAAGATGCTGAAGCTCTGGTTCCAGCAATGAGAGAATATCAAGATGATTTTAGCATTTAAGCACTTTTAAAGCAAGGATTTGGCCTTCGAAAGGATTGAACACGTTGTTAGTCGCGTGTCACATTGCTACAACTGCCATGTAGTTAACAAGAGGGTGCATTTCTTTTAGTTTCAAAAAAATACGCCCTGTTGGATTCGCAGCAAAACATGTTCAAATATTGACTGAGAGTGGTATATGGGACACGTTTCGGCACTTAGCTTCTAATTACAGAAACGTTTCTCTGGGGATTGCCAATAAATACCGACATTAATTCATGGCAATATCGAACCTGATGCGAGTTGTCCAATAAAGACACTGGCAATTAACAAGCGTGCAAGGGTGTTGAAGCGGGTCTTGCTCCAGGAGAGCAACAGAAAAAAGGCGCAAAAAATCCAATTAAACCCAGTTTCTGGGATAAGAAAAAAAAAACAATATGTTAGAAGAAAAAAAATATATATAAGAGAAGATATGTTTCACGCTCTGTGGCAAAGACAAATAATCGCTGCATTGGGATGGGAAGTGAATGAAATGCATCGATGAAATGCGACTGGGAATGCTCAGAAAATAATTACCCTTAATTAAATCGATTACTCTGATAAATAAGTTATCAATTATGCAGATAATGAACGACAGAGATCCCCTGATATTAGTTTCAGACTTGTGCACATCAAACATTTATAATGAGCACCAGAAGCAAAGGTTGTGCCATTGCTAACAACAATACGAGACTCTTGCGTACAACGATGAAAATTTCAACAACAACAAAAAATGCAAAAGCATAATGATGTAGAAGATTTTCAAACTGCTTCATATACTAGAGATTATGAAAGGGGCATATCCCACTTTTTTCAATTTCTCTTTAAGGTCTCAAAGCCATCAAAGAAATATGTTGGAATACAAGAACCATCCATGGCTTCCAATGAACCAAAAGCAGAATCTTTTGCTCCTAAACTTCCACATTTTGTACATTTCACCAGCATTTATCGATCCTACCGTTATTTTTTTAGCCAGCTAAAGTACAAAAAACACATCTACCAGTCAGGGAACAAACCACCATCGCTATTTTGCCAAAACCTTTACAACCAAGTTTTTTACGCTCTATCAAATATTAAAAGCTTCAAATCGAAATGAAAATTAAATGAGCCGTACCATTCGTTTTCATTGCCCGAAATTAAATAATCCTTCAACAAAAACTGCGCTTGGCGTGATTTCTCTCAAAAGTGCCTTTTCGAGCAAAGCTCGTTAATAACAGTTTTTGCCCGGGAAGGATAACAAATGGGTATATGTAATTTCGTGTTAAGCGAAAGAAGAAAAAGCCCCTTGCAACACTTAAAGCCAATGTGAAACACCAAATCGTACAATCGGCTAAGTCGGCAATAAAATTCACTTGAAAATTTACGGTGCACTGCGAGTGCACTTTTCAGAAACGAGCAGCAAACGAAAAAGGGAACTTGCGATTTATCATTCGCAGTTTGACATGTACGAACAAGCAAAATTGGTAGAGATCTAAAGAAAGCCATATTTTCAAAGCGAGCAATAAAGAGAAACTGCGCGTAACGTACATACACATAACCTCTCCTGGACAATGCCATTGGCCAACGCACAAACCCAAACTCGAATTATGGCCACTTATTTCTGATCACAAAAAAATCTTATCGGGTGCTATACTGACTTTTCAACGAAACCATGTAAAGAAATTGAATTGAAATGTTTCTAACAAAGTAGCATTGTTTCGGCTGTATTAAAAACAAGCTTAATTACTTAAGTTTCATATTTTGTGCTAGTTAGCTATAGGATCTCTGCAGAATTCTAATGACTTGAGCAAATTCTGTCTTCGGATGTAGACTGCATCAGCAATCCAACAAAATAATTTTCAGTAGGAAAAGTGACCACTAATTGTTTACAGTGCATACATGTATGTTTTCCTTAATAAAATTCTCTGTATAGTTACCACCTGTATACAGTGACCGAATTTGGGCATTTTTGTGTAGAAACAATAGTACAAGACTTTAAGACTTTGACACAGATCCATTCCAAAAGGGCTCATACTGTTTCATTGCTTCTTGGCTTATCAGTATGACAAAAATACAAAATCAATGGGGAAAAAATTGGAGGGGAAAAATACGGTTAACATTTGCATTCATCTCCATTAGTGTCCAATGCGTAGATTATGGATTTTTCATCTAGTAAATTGTAAAAATGATCACGAACAATAAAACGCGAGAGAAAGGTGCTGGAGTCGAGGTCGCTCTGGGAGAACCAAGGAGGCAACCAACGGTTTTGCCTATGGAAATACATGGAAAATGTGGGCTTGGAAAAATCGTTTCTGATAATTTAGTTATAATCGCTGACGGATATTTCACAACGTGAACATTACATTTCTAATAGCACTACCAATGTTGAATACTAAGCAGGAAGTCCTACCTTCCAGCCTATAAGCTGGCTTAATGCATAATGGAAAAGTTAGCATGTCTTGACACGGGTTTTCAGCCAATTAACACAATTGAGAAATGTGCCAAATTAGTCCAGATGCATCTCAACTTGTGATCACGATGCAATTGGGTGGAGTCAATTAAATGTGAAATTTCACAACACGAAAAGTTGACTCATGTAGCCTATGTAATAAACACTGTATAATTAACGCTGAATACTTGCACTGCCATGTACATGTATGTAATCGTGAATACATCGTATTGACCCGTTTTCTATTCATTCCTGCTGAAGGCGAATAAAATGCATAAAATATGAGGGGAAAATGGTGTATCCCCGAGGATCATAAATGCCAGTAGCACACATTAGACAGTCGAATTAGTTTCAGCAAAAGCTATTTACAATTTGCATTACAAACACTGCTTATTGTGGACACTGTCGGTCACAATGCAACAGAAATGAAGTCATTATATACTGCATTTATGAAAGCAGCCGTAACAACTGAAGGCGTTGGAGCAACAGCATATCTGACTTTTGCTAATGCAATTGGAAGCCTGACATATCACGATGCAGGGCTTCCTTGAGTGACCAAATGCCAAGGGCGACAATCGTGTTGTGCTCAATGTTCTGCAATAGTTTGCCTTTGACATTTCTTTCATCGTGGTACAACAGTGGTTTCAAGCAACTCCATCGGGTAAACAAAGAAGCGTTTTAAATGAAACCTTACAAGTTTATGTATATTAGGTTTTTTGGGTTACAGAATATCTAAAGCAGACAGTATAGTTACAGTCAGACTTTTGCTGTTTATAAGAACATCTCCAAGAACTTGTTTCCAGAACATCTCCAGGAACTTGTTTACAAGAACGTCACCAAGAACTTGTTAACAAGAACATCGCCAAGAACTTGTTTCCGGAACATCTCCAAAAATTATTTTCAATAATATATCTCCCAAAAACTACTTTCATCTACAAAAAACTGCTTTCAAGAATGCATCTCCTAAAACAACTTTCAAAAACATTTCCAAAACCAAATTAAAAAACAAACATTTGAGTTAATTGTTACACTTAACAAAAGTTGCCAAGAAAGTAGACAAGTAGGCTATTACGAAGAAGCACAGAAGTGTAATCAACAGTTATGCTAATAACTGTTTTAGTTCCATGATATAATAAAGGCAAATCTCTAGCAAGAATTCAACTAAATTTGCAACAGATCCAACCATGTTTATCTTATAACTTAACATTGGCGGTTCTAAAAATCTTTGGACAGCAGCAGCACCAAACTAGGATACACAATCGATTTTCAACTTCACTTTCCACGAAATGAGTTGTAATATTTGCATTGTGTTGTAAAAGCTATGAGATAGGACTAATAAATCTCTGCTATTTCACTGGTTTTGTTCACAGCAAAGGGTTGTTATTATCTGCGTGTCATAGGTTAAACAAGATTAGTTTCTAAGATTGCGCCGTGAAAGTCCAGTTTGTAGGAGAACTTCATAAAATGCCAGCCTTATGGGATAATAATCTTCGGGAAGAGGGGTCGATTTATGCCTGACACAAGGGCATTTCAAATTAGTTATACAATAAAGATGTTTTATTTGAAAACTCGGTAAGCTCCTCAGATAGCACTTCCTCCAGAGGCAGATACAACAATGAGCAAAGATTAATTCTGAATTTAATGTTGTTTATCTCAATTTTAATGAACATAACCGGAATTAAGATTAAAGCTGCTTTTGCCTTATTAGACAACGAATGAGTTCAGATAATGAAACTTCCGTTTTTTTTTAAATCAACTTCTCAGTAATATTTCGAAAATGCTTTCTAAAGAACAATAGAATGAATTCTATTAAACTAGCTTTGAATTTCGTCCTACAGGTCACGGTACAACGGGCCTTGAGTGGGCCTACAAATGGGCCCGATCCATAGAGATAAACTATAGCATTTTGCACTATTTTGTTATTATTCCTTCTTTTCATATTTCCCATTGTTCGTGATTCTAACATGTTTAAGCAAATAAAAAAAAAGCATTCTCGCATGGTGCTAAATTCTGATATTTCATACATATTAACAGTTATTATATAGTACCGAGCAATCAACCCCTAGGCAATATGGCACGTAAAATTCGTGTAAATCAAAAGTAACTCGCTAGTTTTGGCTGAAAACGACTTCGCAAAAGAAAGAAGAAGTTGAGATGCATAAAACAGCAGGAGCACGGTTATAAGAATGAAATGTTTTATCTGGAAAATAAAAAGGTGATAATTTGAAAATGCACCACCTCAAAATTGCTCGTTTTACATTTCCACATATAGCCTATAGGATTTACTTTCGCTTAAAGCCCAAAATAAATTATATGAGATGATGAGTTTCGATCAACGTACGAGATCTTGACGTTAGGTGGGATGGTTTCCAAAATAAATGTTTGCAATCGGGTTAAACTAAGGAGCATATAAATATCGGTTTAATATATTTTCCTAAGGTAAGCATTATTTCATTTTTATAGCATTGTACTGCGATTTTAACAGCCAGTTCCGTACCCGATAAAGGCTCCGAACCACTCATGGCATCAAATTCAACTTATGCCATTGATGAAAATTTGTAATCTGAATTCGATCAAGGTATTTGCTCTTGAAAGTTAAATCACAACCGAACATTTGAGTAATACTAACTTCAGGGTCCCGTAAATTTAAAGCGCAGAACTTACGAAAGTTGAGAAAGATTACTGGATTTACAAGGGACCGTAGCAATCCTGCCATTGGAGAAGATGGATAGTCTTCCAGAAGGCTTGAGACCTAAACAGTTGGACAAATTTGCAGTCACGTGTGTGGAAGCGAGGCACATATTGGATTATCATCACAGCCGAGCAGGAAAATCCAATCGTGCCGCTGTTTCCGCACACGTGTCGGAAAATCCAACCAGCAGACTAACCACTACTTACAATCTACTAGCAACACAACGTGCAACAATGATAACTTCCAGAAGTGTAAAAAAAGCGGCATGTAATTTTTGCTGATGTTTTCAACAGACTAAGAAGGTAGCGGGGATTAATTATGCTATTGGACTCTTCACAAGAAATAAATAATGGCAATCGATTATTACCAGTGAAGCGACATCCATCAATCGCAGCTTCCATGTAATCAACACACTTGTGCTGGCCTATGGTTTGCCTGTATTCGATATCCATGGAAAAAGGCATTTCTCAGTTTTTAAGGCAAGAGAACGGGCCAAAAAAAATGCCCAATCCTGTGCTAAACATCATTAGGCGCATCGTTACGGTCACACAAATGAACTCGAGAGTTACAGAAGTTACACGAATGCTAATCGGTGGTGTTATGCAAGAGATCGGGGGGTCAGAAAACAAGCACATAACGCATGAGATAGAGAGAGCAAATCGGAGGGTGCTTTTGGTCGTACTAACAAGTTTTTTTTTAGAGAAAAATTTGGCACGCACACACACGCCTACCGAGCAACGCCAACTCGACTTCTTCCAAAATCTAAACTTTGGTGCTTCGGCCGAAAAAAAAACACTCGATGAGTTGGCCGTTGCTCGGCACGCTTTCCACATCACGGATCACCTATTAAAGACTAACGATACATAAAACTAAAGCAGTGTGAGAGAGCAGTACTCGCTATCGAAGGAGTTAGGCTAAGTTTGGGGCGGACGTAATCGGCAAAAATCATAAATAAATATAAAAAAAAAAGAATAAAATAGAGACAAGAGAGCAAGATGATATATACAGACAAAACTAAAAGCATAATCTGTGACCCATCACCACCATGAACACACAGCATATATATATTTGGCCAGTACGTTTTATATAGCTCATCTATCGAGTGGTCAGGAAAATAATAAAAATGATAATAATAATCATAATGAACGGAAAAGGAAAAAAAGCAATAATGTAAAACACACAGGCTACTCGCTTGCCGTGTCGATTGCAATGCTTGTTGCACATACGTTCATTACAGCTTAATAATAACAAGAAATGCCACATCATCATCATCCCTGCTAAAAGGACAGTCTAACCACAACAATCGACAAAAACAAATTGAAACAGGGCATATCTGTCAAAAAGGATGGATGGAACAGCAAAAGGTGGAGAAGATGGGAAAATGGGGGCTCGGACATGAAAGGGTTAGGAATCATTCGTGGGGGGCAGTGATGAGTGCTACCGTGAAGGAATTAGTTTTAAACGTGGGGAATGTTAGGGGAAGCCCTCAGTGTCCAGGACTATACGTGGTCAATCGGATGCTCCGGTTATCTTTGAAGGATTCCACCACATAAAACTTATTAGGCTAATCAATTTATCGGGGCAATTAATGGGAACTCAATCAGCCTGCTATGTTGCGTTATTAGGTTTACGAGTGACTCGCAAACTCGCCGGAACCAGAAATAGTATTCTACTCTTGTCCGAAAAATTAAATCAATGGCTTTCTATCGCTTTGACAGAAAACTCCACCATTTGCTGGAATGAAGTTCGGAGATGCCGAATGCTCTGTCGTACTTACAGTCTGTTAAATAGGGCCATTGGGTAAAATGTGCCAAAACATTAAAAAAGTTGGTACATGGCACACTTTTGGAACGCATCCTCGGTATGAGGAACTCAAACGATTTCAAAAGTCCAGAAACCGTAAAAAACAGCATAATTTCACGTGGTTCCGGCGAATTTGCGGCAAATATCTTAAAAGAGACGGGTGGAAGAAAATGGTCTCTAATCACCGGTTATAAAGTGGGCGTCCTATCCTAACGGTAATATGTGCCTCGCCCGTATCCTGCACTGGCATTTAGTCTGTTTTCGGCACATTCGGTCGGATTTATTTTTTTTAAAAAAGAAATGCAGAATGATTCATGCTATTTAATATTGCGAAGAGTTGGGTGGCAGAGCTGTATTAAATCGATAATCGTTTCAATAACAATGTTCGCTTGCAAAGAATAACTGGTATTAATTCATTCTAGCCATTAGCGAGGTTATTTAAGATATACGGGAGTCGAGCAGCTGGAAACAATTGGTATATTAAGAGGTATTTTGGGGGATGAGGGGAGGTGGGGGGGGGAGATGGGAGGGATAGGACAAATGGCTGTGATATGAAAAAGGCGGTGATGGTGGTGGGATATACTGTCAAATGGAGGATGATCGGCTAGGAAAAATATGATGGGAATGGGTAAATAGTAAGTAAAAAATATCACCATGCACCTCAATTTTTCTTCCCTCAACCACAGTGCCGTTCAATTTCTCTCGTGCTCTGTCAGCGTCCGAGCTATTTGCGAAAGTTACAAAACCGAATCCCTGCATGCAACGAGAAAACAAGGTAAACCATGCATTAATTCAACGTGCACCGACCGCATTTCAGGAACCAATCAACATCATCATCATTTATATGAATCAATCAATATCAAATGCTTTTTTTCCCCTGTGAGAATGAATACAATAACCGTTCGTGATTCGATTCCACTAGAAGAAAAAGTATAATCGAATCTGTGTATTGCTAGCGTAAATTCGCACCCCGACAACTGCTCCCCTTTTCTGTATCGAGAGACGAAAAAGATAAGATTCATTTTCTTGCTTTGAAAAATAACAATTCTAGTTTCGATAAGAAAGCGGGTGTGCGGCGATGCTCGCCGACAATGACAATAATATATTTTTTTTAAAGTCGAGGCGAGATGACTTCTACCATTGTCGGGATGCCGATAATCATTGCGAGCCCGCAGAACCGGAACAGGGGTGTCTAATCTCAAAAGATAGAAAATTTGTTTTAATCAAAGGCAATGATACTTAAATACGTTTAGTTTTCCTTAAATCACCGGCTTTGCAAAGAATTTTCAAAAATTTTGCAGAAGACAAGCTGCTACATAAACAGTATTGCAGTTTAATGTGGACCAGAAGTTCATTCGGTCAAAAACGTGTCACTCTGCAATTTATATCAAAATTTACATAATGGGTTTGTATGCTAAATTTGTGGAAGCAAATGGAAACCTTCCGTGCTTATTTAATTTCAACAAGGTTAAAATCAGGAAATTTGACAACAGTTTCAATCGATCATTTAGCTCATGCGACAGTGCAAAGCCGAAACAAACAAAAAAACGATCAATTTTTTCTCTCCTAAATGCCGTGGAGTAAATATAAGTTTACTGATTCAGATATAGCATGTTCTAGACACCGTAGAAGCCTATACAATTTCAGTTTTAAGCTGATGTTATGCTGGCAACATCACAGATTCGATTATCGTTCCTCTCCAATATTTAGTTTCAAATCAAACATGACGAGAAAAGCTTTACGATCATTTTCCAGGAAAAAAAAAATAATAAAAAAATTACACGAATTATGAATTAACAGTGTGGGTTACTAGTATTGGAAGACAAATCTAATCATCGTGAATCTCAATCAAAAGCATTAAGTGAGAAAGTAAAAGCAGTGATTCTAAGAGTTATGCAGAATGCTTACAAAGTGTGAAAGAGTAAATACAAAATTAAAAATAAATATGAAGAGAAAAAAGGGGTTGGCGAGTGAGTTTAAACGGATGAAATAACCGAACAAAAATTAACGGTGGGTACTCGAGTCCCCGGCTAAAATTTACACCCCTCTCAAATGATATGGGAAAAATTTCTCTAACTACGGTCTGTGAGCATTCTCGTGGACTTCACCAGATTCATCCGAGCATCGGCATACGAAGAAAACAGGGCAAAACTAATTCCGAGTTAACTCCTTGTAATTAAACTCTCCGATAGCAGCTTAAAAAAAGCCGGAATGAATTAATGACAAGGCCTTGCAATTTTCAAAGAAGAAAATACCATTGTAGTCTTTTTGATGGGTGGAAAAAAAAATCAAAGATAGGCAATCTTAATCCAACTTTTGTTCTCCAGAAAATTTCATTACCATGTTGTTCGCATTTGTTCACGCGGAACAGTTAAGCTCTGTTAATCTCGAAATAAAGGAAACCAACAAGTATGAAACAAAGGCATGTTATAGGACACACACAAAATGCACCAATTCAGCTTTGTTGGTTAGAATCATTAATCAATGCCACTGCAGGGATACGATGGTTCTGGTAAATCCGATGAAGATGCATCTCAGACCGTAACTGGTGAATTACGGCTAAAAATGGGGGTATGATTTTACGTTTGATTTGGGGAATAAGAGATTGTAAAAAAAAGGATGAAGGAGTTTATTAGGCGAACGCTTTCTAGTTGAAAATCAAGCTTTTTTTAAAAAAAAAAAAACATCCATCCAGTAGACCCACTTGTTATTCATACATACACAATACAACAAGTTTGCAGGCCAAGAATAAAGCATCTCATTTAGATAAAAGCATTATCAGGACGTTATTTCGTAATTAATAGGTCGTAAACAACAAATTCAGCAGCCAGATTAGCCAATTACAAAAGGGCCGGGGGAGAAAGAGAGATAAAAGGTCGTATGTGAAACTAACGAAATGGTTTTCGATGAGATGAATTTCAAAATAGACAGCAGCCAGGAGGGGTTTTGGGAAAAGACAAGCAGCACGATCGCACTAAAAAGATCGATATATACGTAGTAGCAGCTGAAATTTATATAGCCGTGGACAATAGGAAGATAAAAGCCACTAGAGACAATGGACACAATTATTATGTACGAACAACAGAGAAATTTAAAACAGCTGTGTGCTCAAAACAAATCATTGTGAACTTCTGTCAATTATTATATCCTGTCATGAGAAATTTGATGCTTCATTTTTGGCCTTTTTGGAAATCCTTTTCTCAAATCATTATTTTTTCAAACATTCTCGCAAACTCAACGTTTCGGGTTCGTGGTAAACTTTACAAAAGCATCTCAGACAACAAGCTGCACTTTTTGACACGCACCCATTTGTGGAATTAAGGCGACAACAATCGAGATTCTCAGATCTGAAGCTACTGCACCAAAGATAGCAACTAAAATCTTGTCATCTCCATTCTAAGCTCTATGACTCTTCTATAGTCTTACTTGCTCGGTTTTTTTTTAAAAAAAGAGAACTTTTAATATGGAGGATGTTCTGCATGAAGTGGAAACTTGGGCATCGGAAACCGAGGAAATATGAGTTTAGTTTTAATTTTTGATATATAATTGTTAATAGAGAAATTGAGCAGAGTGTCATACAACGACATGTTATCGACAACACTGTATTGTATCATACTGCACATGCTCATTAGGAAATTCAAAACGGAATCGAAAAGTATTCTTAAAGGGAATCATAGATGGCGAGTGATTATACGTTTTGCTCAATTTCTTTATTAATTACTACACGAGTCCAGAGCGTTTAGTTCTGTTACGTTTAGACGTATTCGTCAATCGGATAATGAAAATGCTTTAAAAAAAATGTTGGCATAGCCTAAATGGCAAAGTATTCTTCCAACACACAGTAGCTGACTTTCGCTGTTTTATTTTCCACTCCTTACATTCTGCAACCTTAAAAGCATTTCACGTTCCCCTACCAACGCTACATCATAATGCATTCACTTATTTTTCTCCAGCTAGATATTCAAGGATTGATTGATGAATTGGTTTGAAACTACTTCCCCCTACAAATTTTTATGATATCAAAATTGATTTTCCAGACAAATCGAGTCTATGATTGAGTAGACCCCGAGTTCGAACATGACACGACATCGATTGAAAATGCCTTTGCTCCACAATGAGGCAAACAAATTAGAACTCCAGATACTTATTGATATTCATAGCTTAAAGTGACCTAAGAGTGTCATTAACAAACATTAGATAAAGGCTTTCTGGATAAAATGCTTTTGGTTGCAGCTTACCATGCATGGTGTAATAATCATTAATCAAACGATGCAAGACAGCTCAAATTTTGAAGCATTGGCAAAGCAGGAAGGATAAAAATATCTTAATTAAATTATAAGCAGATGCGTAATGCTATGTCGGATTACTGGGCGTGATAAATTTGCCTAAAAAATGCTGCTAGAAAGCCCAAATAATGGTGTTAACGAGATTATCCCGCATTCCTAGGGATTACTTGCAGACTTGTCAAGAGCGAATAGAGCAAACTTAAAAGACAAATTCTTCAGCGACTGAGACGCAACCGTTGTGCGAGATTTTTAAAAACCATGATTTGAGATAAGGAGAACCATCACAATAAATCTGCTACGCATGTTCCACAATAAACAGGGCGCAGAAATGGATCAATATGCCCCGGTGCAACTCGAGAGATGAAATGCCGAAAAGCATCGCATCAGTTTTTCAAATAACGTTTTACGTGAAATTTAGAAATAATTTTTTTTTTTTAAAATGCAATCGCTTAAGTGGGCTAATATTGATCCATTTATGCCTTCGCTTAATTCATCATTAATAAATCACAATCATCAAACTATTTTTATGCTAGTGTAGGTAAAATCCAATGATTCTGAACGAGACGCACGAGGGAATTAACCACGCACATGTATAAATTCGTGAAATTAAGATGGCATTTAAAAACTTATTTAAAAGGTTCGTAAAATCGAAATCATTGGATTTTGCTTACAAAAAAAAAAAAAAAAAACACGTTAAGCATGCACAAATAATGAACAATCATTGTGTCAGGAAGAAACAACGCCTACCTTGGATCCTCGTTCATTAAAAATAATTTCCACGTCTAATATTGGGCCGTATTGCTAGAAATAACAAGACATAAACGTCAATTAGTCATTTGAAATACATAGAACGACTCGACATAAATCCTTCACTATAACAGCCTTAATTTTAAATTTTAAACTGCAAATTTCGTATAAAAAACGTACAAAATCTTAATTACACTCGATTAATTGACAAAACCTGTTAAATTAAATCCCCCATTTCGTTTTTATGAAATAAATTTGACAAATTAGCACCATGTGTTAGACATTTAGGCTACACCAAAACCTGTGAATAGCACAAATCATTACGACCAAAACATTAGTCGCGCTATTTGGAGGGGGATAGTGATAATTGCAGGTCCAGCTAAAGTGATGACCATAAACACCGTGCTGGCTGAGTAATTGCTACTGCCAGGGTCATCGCTATTTACAGGTTTTGGTGTACACAAAAAAGATCAATTAATAAACCGATGGAATCCAGTTATTAATCTTGCTTTCTGGGTCAACACTACTTCGAAAATTCAAAGAACCGACAGCAAGCCTTTCTTTTACGGCATTTGCTACAAAAGTGTCCAAGGCGAACAAACAATGTGGATTAGGTGGTTTTTTTTTTATTTTCTCCAGTCAAGCAGAAATTGCGTGGGGCCAAACCAATATTAAATGCTTTGTTACACTTGGCAGCAATTAACACCGTGTTTTGGAAGCGCGGACAAAATAACATTAATAAAAGCAATTAACGTGGTTTGAAAGGCTAGGCCCAAGAAAGTCCATTAATGCCCTTGGATAGCTTTCGCACCCAGGCCAATTTTCTTGCAAAGCTCAAGAAAAAGACGGACAAGAAGGCGATAAAAACGGTGCCAAATCCCACAGTTGTTGTCGTTTCATTGAGTCGAAAGAATCGAGCTGGC
The DNA here is from genome assembly GCA_034698905.1 of Xestoiulus laeticollis. Lineage (NCBI taxonomy): Eukaryota > Metazoa > Arthropoda > Diplopoda > Julida > Julidae > Xestoiulus > Xestoiulus laeticollis. Next base: position 36,006 of record JAQGCC010000028.1, on the reverse strand, counting down.
AAACGGCTAATTGGCAAATCGGAAGCCAGGGGAGGAGGGAATAGATTCAGTAATGAAAATCTCCCCCCACCCCTCCCACACCTTTCAGTCATACAAAGCACTGCATCTGCATGCAATTCGGCACTACAGACGCTTGCCTAACCAATAAAAATGAAACAACGCGATTTGCGAGCACTATTAGAGTGAAAAAAGCAATAAAAAGTAACATAATGGAAATAAGTGCAATGATAAATATTATGCATTTTGATCCACGTTGGAGCTTTTTTATGGCTCTATCTTCCATGAAATTTTGGCAGGCTGGAAAAAACGCACTTCCACGAATGGCAGAAATGGGTGAAATACCATTAAAAACACATCAGTTAATTTTAAATACAGTAATAAAAAAGGGACGGACGATTAAACCATAACGCGAAGGATTTCCTGGGGATGATTTTTTAACCTCGATTACTATTCTAGTTACGTTTTCCGTTACAAAGACTGTGCAGTGTATGTGAAGTTTAAGGGGGTGATTCAATGGAAAAAAGATGCACTCCACCATTTGTCCATGCCCATGGACAAGCAGCAAAAGAAGCACCTGAAGTTGGTTATACGTCGTGCAAATCAAATAATCTAATAGGGTGCCCACAGGTTTGGAGCATGGGAATCAAACATGGGAATGAATTCCTGAAAGGCAGCTTTCCGACTGGTTGGCCGCCACTTCCCGATGGCGGGAATTTCCCATTTCAGGAATTCGTTCCCATGCTCCAACCCGTGTGTGCCTATAATTAAACTAACTCTAGCCTCTACTGAATCTGGCTTGATGTCCTACAAAGATCACCAAATTGCATTTACTGAAACCACTGTAGGAGATAAAATAAGTGGTATAGTTTAGTTTTTTCAACATAATTAAAGGACTGCAAAAAGCCATTAAAGCGTTCCCTTCTCCATCTTGCAAAACATGACCATTTACGTCAAATTAGACATTTTTCCAATACCCATTTCCACGAAGAGACTTTTGGAAACGCTCATTTGCATCCTTCCGTAATCCCCGTTTATTGTCGCAACAGGGTTCGGCACTCAGCGAGTAACATCTCCTAGGAACATAAAGGACTCAGAAAAATGAAGGGAGGGATTTGGTAGTTTGGTTTTCAGTCGCATCGAGGCAACACCGTCATGGGCGAGTGTCAGCGCAGCAACCGAAGGCGGAGACTGCAAACATCAACGGTTGCAAGGGTCCTCTTCGGCAGATCCCGCATTAAATTAAAAGCCGTTTCTGCTTTTAATGAGGACATTTAGCACAATTTCGTTAAGTGCTCGCACAAAACGGGGATGATGAAAAAGCCTGCAAATGGACGTGGACAGTGAACCTACCACTACGTTACCTTTTATTGCCTTACACACGTACACGCTGAATCATTTATAAACAAAGTTAATGTGTATATACCTTTAGTCGTTTCTATTAAAGTGGAAATGTGTGTGGCGCTTACCCCGAACATCTGCCGCAAATCCGGATCCCTAAAGCGAAACGGGATATTGGACACGTGGAGTCTCTTGGGTTGTTCCTTGGACGCCTGCTGGGGGTTGACAGCGGTCTGGGTCGCCGTGCCAGAGCCGCTAGATCCCAAGTCGGAGTCGAGATCTGTTTGCTGAAAGTCATAACATCTTAAAATATTACATGTGGAGTTCTTCGAAACGGACGTCAAGTACGCACAAATACTAACTTGAAACAAACGTACAGTCTGTTGTTCCACCGCCGTGTTGGCTAGGGATGGCGGCGTGTAGGGCGGTCCCTCCTTGGGTTCCCCAACAACGTTTAGGCCTACCTTGTTCGGGTTGGTGGCATCCCCATTCTGGGCATACTGTGAATAAGACGAGCTCATCTGTGTCTGCACCATGTGCTGCAAGAAAATAAACAAGACGGAAGAAGATAAATATTTATTAGTTTGAAAATCAGAATTTATACCATGCATATGGACGACTCGTGTATAGGTAGGTGGCATATGATGCTACCCGCATGTCCAAGCACACCGATTCCAAAAACTGACAATGTCCCAGTACTTCCACATCCAGATTGTCTACCCAATCTGTCATTTCAGAATTCCAGTACATTAACAGGATTGCCAATTCCCCAGTACATTTCAAAATTTACTAGCTAAAATTTGCTTTTATTGCATTTCAAAAGCATTTGAAGTTAATAAATTTTCATTTTTTAAACTTTTTGCCCTGGATACCCAGTTAAAAGCCCATTGCTCCCAAGGTGGGTCCAAAGGTTATATGGCTGCGACCAAAGATAACAACCACCATGCATCGGTACAAAATGGAGCAGAAATAACATGACATTTAAAAGGGAAAAACGTCGAAATGTCCATAGCCCATCCGCAGCAATGAACCGGCGTTTTTATGAATATTGCCAATTTCAGGAAACCAGCCTGACATTATCATGGTATAGAAATGGCACATCATTCAACGTGGAGAATGCAAATACCTAGGTCTTAACCGGGACGACAAATCCCTCACCAGTCTTTTTTGTGTGTGCAGGGATTGGAGATGAGAAATCTGAAAGTTCATTTTATGCTCTTGTAAACCAACAACTGCTTTTCAGCTGAAGGACAAATATCAATTTATCCTGACAAGAATTGACCGAAACGTGAAAGACTGCTTCCGCTGTGCTGGTTTCCGATCTTTTCCCAGTATATACGTGCCGAAGAAAGAAAACCAATTGTCTTTACGTCGCCAAATTGAATATCTCCTACTGGCCTCTGCTGACTTATGCGCATCCAAACGACGCCATTAGACGTTTTCTTGAGGCCACACTTTATTTTAACGGCAGCTTTCCAATCCCCTTTTGCAATGTTGGAAGGTAGCAGACCACTGGCAGTGGCAGCACAAAATTGCACAAAAAAGAAAGCAAATGATCGAATATCCAGCTCCATCGACCTAAGAACTAACCGTAATAACTAATAGTTAAGGGCAATAAAAATAAATGCAATAGCCAATGGTCGATGAATTTTAATTTAAAAGCTTTAAGCCAATGTTTAAACCCATTCTGTCATGTGTGCTATATTGGAACTGTCAGCCAGATACCATGGCAACGTTGGCCAGCAAATAAACAATTATTGCCACCCTTGTCCATTTCGAATAAATAGTAACGAAAGAGAATACTTCAGACGTGTCAAGGGCCTTTAGTTACGCATTGGGACGTCTGCTATACCAATCAACTAGTCATCGAGAACATGGTGGACACTTTAGGAAATTTGCTCCTAAGAAAGTCAATGTTAAGTCTGCGGGGATTCCGAGTTGAATCTTTCATGAAAATTCTAGCAATCCGACACAGGATCCATATTAACAACCTAACCGCACCATTAGAAACACGAGTAAATGTGCTGATGCTTGATCAATGGGCATTAATATAATGTGTTTTCACAAAATGGCATCTGGTGGTGATTATTGGACATTTCCAGACATAGGCAACTACAGACACGAAAATGGGGTTCCTAAAGTCCAGACACTGGGAAAAATGAAACTTTTTTTTACCAAAACGGCAAGGGTACCTACCCCCTTACCGTTTTTGCAAAACGGGCCAAAAATAAAATGGTGATGCATATTCTGATAGCAGATTCTCTCCTGAGTATTTATCACGAATATCTCTGGAATCGAGTGAAGGAGGTCACGCATTTCTATCGGCAATTCGCCCAAAAATATTTTATCTCGACCAAGACAAAACCGGAGCTATTGATTATTTCCAACTCTCAAATTTCCACCAGAAAGTTGAGAGGATGCTTTAATTTAATTCCACGTGTTTTCGGTTCACTGATTGTCTCGAAGCAAAGACGTTGATTATAATATTATAGATTTGGTCACGTGTTGCTGAGCTTTCATCTGTAAATGGAGAAAATCCTAGATGCCCACAACCTGGAAGATAATTCCATCTCCAAGCCGGTGATAAGGGCGATTTACTAGCATATCCGCAGCATGTTCATCAGCAAATTTGCAGTGAAAAAAAGGAAGTGACGCAATTGCATAAAACCTTTAACAATTAATTACAGTGCAACGTTAGTTTAAATTTAGCTAATTAATTATGCATGTAGTTAAAAAAAAGAAGCATGCCCAAAAGCAATCCTATCAGAACTTTCATGTGTGCAGGGGCTATTTCCCCACGTCCCTTTTAAAACATAACGTAATTTTAGAGATATGTTCGCTCGGTTGGCCTCATTAAACGAGCTAATTAAAAGCAAAATTGGTTAATGATATTACATTTCATCGAGCCACAAAGGAGAATTTTTCCAGGGCTGCGCAAAGTTTGCTCCAGTGGAAATTTAAGCGACGTTGCAAATGGTTTTCAGTAAACCTTTTTGAAAAATTGGAGTGGGTTTGTCTTTGTGTGCAGAAACATGGTAACATTTCATACCCGGTACTTTACGTCTTTTTTTTCTCCCCCAGAAAATTGCTTGTCATTTTCAGGATATGAGTTTGATGCAATTTTACTTAAAAGTTTCATGCAGTCTGCGTCTCAAAAGAACGAAAAAATTATTTCATAACAATGTAGCCTAGGAAAAATTTAGTATTTTGAACAAGTGGGATAAAAGGAACAGCTAGATTCGCTTAGCAGTAGTATACAAGAAGTAAAACTTCTTCCATATTTGCATGGAATAATAGACAAAGATTAAACTAGAGATATAAATAGTCGACGAATCTTAAATAAAAAAAAAGGTAGGTTGATTTGCATTGTTAGCGTCAGTTTGTTTTGCATAGATTTCCATGGGCATATTGTGTTGTTAAAATGAAAAATAAATTAGGTAGGATCCCAGGGAGAGATACGACATAGGCAGTAAGTCATCAATATTTACGACCCAAACAAGGTGCACGACTAGCCCAAAAATTCAACAACAAACAACTTGATGAAAACATAAGGTAAGTGTTGGTTTTAAACATATGCAAATAACTGGCGCTTCTGCGGGGAAATCCAACATCATAAAGTGGAACCTTGGCAAGGGCATCATTAAGGAGTAAAAACCATGTGAGAATCAAGACCTTGTAGAATCCTTTGAAAGATGACGATGTCACGAAACCAGAATAAACACCATAAACCAATAAGAAAAAATTCCTTTTAACTACAAATGCATTTCCAGCAGAATTCATGCTAACACACAAGCCTGTTAACATCCCTCCTAACCTTCCATCTCTGGAAATGGTGGACACAACCACATAATGGTTTCTGCATCTAGTCCAAATGTGCAATCAGTAAAAAAAGGAAAGAAAAGTAAAATAAATAAAACAGGGGAGGGAAGAAAACTGAATTCAGGCAGAGATAAAGCAGCTAGGGTCTACCATTGATCATATAAACATTCATCTTCCCCAAGATTAGGTTATTTTAAGTTTCACGGACGATTTCGTATAAGAAATGTTCTTTCTTGTCGCACACGTGCCAGGCATACAGGCATCTGGAAAGTTCATCGACTTGAAAGAGGGGAATTTATCCTTAACGTTGAACATGCAATAACAAATTCACTGCAACACAAATGTGATAAAAGAGCGTGAATATTTTTGGGGGAAAAAACGTTATTAAGTGGCGAAAGATTTGAAAGATGTTCGATCGTATATGCAACACTGTGATTAATCTCGAACAGAAGGTGCACACATTGCAGCCTATAACACAGAGTATTATTAATATTAGAACCCAATTATTAATAACATAGCATATGCATGTAACAATGCTTTCCATGGCCAGCATGACAGGAAAAGATAAAATATGACAATATGCCTAACAGTTTCCTGTGTAATTGTTTTAGAATCCGTATTTTAATGTTCATCGAATGACCACCTCAACATGCCCTATTCAATTCAGGTAGTCAGTGGAGCTTCTCTTGACTTTTGTGATAATAACTGGAAACGCAAGTGAAAAATCTCATTAGGTCTGTATAGAGAAAAATCTAAGATATTATATCAGACTATATGAAATCACGGAACATTCTAATCATCTAATGAGACCAATGAGACTATGACAAGTATGTGAGACACCTAACGGGACTCCAAAATCAGAGATTTTATTCAATGGAACTCTATGACAAGAGTCCCTTGTGTCTATCATGAGACACCTCTCTAATAAAAATTTACTCAACAAGATTTCTAATTTTAATTATATTGGTATAAAAATGAGATGGGCCATAATAAGCAATGAGATTACTCACTAGGAAATATGGAAGCGTGGGAAATGTTGAATTACCCTGACTTCAAAATAACGCACTTTTCCCCTGACTATTCCAGATCTATCAAATACCCTTAACAATTCCAGATTGTTGAGGTCTGCGTGAAGCCCTCACAATCGGAATTGCAAACACCAGAATAGCTTAGAATGAAAAATGAACACAAAATCAAGAGCCCTATAGAATGAAAACACATTCGCTCTTGAATTCAGCCATGATCTGAATAATCAAAAGCTCCGTCTTTTTTTTTTTTTTTCTTGTGGAAAATGTGAAAGAAATTCATGTTTACTGCACCGGATCAAAGTGATATTCGAAGGTAAGAATCTTATGAATTATGAACAATGTCTCGTGTCAACAGAAAAACGGAGCAAGATGATGGCTGATGCAGTAGAGCACAAAAAAGGGTTATAGAGTGAATAGCGTCGTGAATCTTCATACTTGTCCATTAAATCAAGCTCGCGTCTTCTTCCACAAAAGAAATTTTTTTTTATTGTTAGCGATCTATATTTTCTCGCGAGCTATTTTACGGCATCGGTGTTTTTGTATTTTCAAAAATCTTGAAGAAAAAAACAGTAAGATTAGCCATTGAGACCGAGTGGAAAATGGCCATATGGGGGGAGTGTAATGGATGAGTTTGGTTATGGAAAAAAAAAAAAAAAACAAGGATGTAGAGAGCTCTCTCCAACATTTGCAGTGACGGACGTCGACTTTCTCGAAACGTAATCAATCACTGCACAATGGCAGCAAAGGTACCAAAAGACTGGAAACGACAGGACAACGAGCGAGAAGAATCGATAGTTACGTCTCATCACTACTATATACTCCTACTACAACAACAACAACAGGAATTCACGGTTACCTAGACATGTTTGGTCACCAGCGAATGCCTAACGGCGAATTGGGAACAGGAATCGAAAATGGATGAAATTGCCCGTTTCGGCACATTCACAACGAACGACAAAAAGTCATGTGCCATATCCTCTTTTATTTAAAATAGAAAATCACCCTGTCAGAACTGTTATTAAATTCGTTTTGTCAGTTAATGAGTTTTTGTAAATTCGAGGTAAAAAAACATTGTTTTGATAGGGTTCCCCAGCAATGAAGTTTTCACCTTCCCTGCCTTTTCCAGTTTTTTTAAAACAATTTTCTCTGGCCATTCTGAAGACAATAAACAGGTACCTATAACACCTTTTTATCTTGTTGCACAAAGAAACAGCCTCAGAACATAATTTACAATGTTCAGCAAATTAAAATTGTTAGCCATATACACAAACATTATCTGACTTACATGTACATGACACCTTTATTTTATTAAACGCATCAAACCAGATAATTGTTTATGTAAATTTTACAATTTAATATTGTAATGAGGGAGTTAGTTAAAAGAGGGATTCCCTGTTTCCCTGCACGGCTGACTGAGTGACTGCGTTAAAATGTATATTGAATTCCCCGACTTATTCAGGATTTTCCAGATAAGACTGAACCATCATTTAATTAAAAATCATTTCTATAAAACAATACTTATTTTTAAATGTTTGCACAGCCGATATATTGACTTGCAAGATCGCCTCGAAAATGCGTCCACATCTTCCATCTCAATCTATTCTCAAGAGACATGTGCCATTTCGAAAAAAAAAATATTAAAGTAAAATTACTACAGAATCTATTTTCTACTGCCAACTGCATAGACTTGGATTTATACAGGAAATGAATTATGTTCAACAACATAAATAAGCTTCGGCTTCAATTGGTCCATAGCTGAAAAATTGCGAACAGAAGCCGTTATTTTGGCTGTTCATTCCCCTGAACGTTTTTAGACATTTCCTCAGTTACCGTATGAAAAAGTAACTTGGCAACCAGATTAGGTATTAAAGTGATCATACACTAAACAGATTAGCATCATTGCAAATGACAGACTTATATCTAACGAGCAAATTTAGAATTGTTGGACATAGCCACCACAAATCCTTTCATCAAGTGTGGTGGTGCCAATTCCAAACTCCTTCGACATGCAGTCATATAGACTACAAGGTAGATTGCCGAGCATTTAATCCGCCATTACTGGTAATGTAATCTCCATTGAAGCATGCTTTTGTGGAAGTCAATTGGGAAGTCGTTGAAGAACACAGACGATAATACCTCGAAATGATTTGAACAGAAATGCCCCATTTTCCTCCCTAACTTTGAGCAATTCATTTTAAAAGGATTCATCTTAGGCTTTCGCCATCTAATGGATCATGAATGCGAGGGAAGCCATTACCATGGCAAAGACGAATTTCTGATAATCTTCCACATTTTTTAAAGACTTTTTTTTGTGCGTGTGCTGTGACTTGATTTCACGCTGCTCCCTCTGGAAGCGATGGAGTGAAACGATCGTTTCATTTGTCAATTTAATCAAACAATCTCAGCAGTCGTGCTGATTGGCTTTGCTGTGTCGCATTACCTCGATGTCATTTCCATTGGTTGGGACAAAGAACAAAAAATGCAGTAAACATGCAGCCTGGGATATGGCACTATAAAAAAATCGTGCCAGCACAAGAGGTGGGGGCGAATGCAATCACGAATTAACTGTGAAAGAAATGTCTTATGCAAGAATAAGCGAGTTTTTCGAGCGTTAGATTCTGTGAAACGGAATGGATGTTAGATATGTCGCAAAGCGCAATTGTTTTACGCTTGACGAAAATGACTGATGCGTTTTGCTACAGAGGTCATATGCTGCTGATTTTCAATTTGTCCGACAGAAGAAACGCAACACGAGTCAGATGCAAAAAAGCGAGATGGTCAAGACCGGTTAGCTCCCAAAAACAAACCATCCAAATAATTCGGCTTTATCGAGGTCACTTAAGGCCATTTCAATTAGAAAAGCCCATGGTGGGATATACCCATAGGTAACATTCTAGATTTTTCTTCAACCAGCTGTTTTAGAGAAGCTTCCTGTCTTACACAGGTCATTAGCATATGGCCGCCTAATTAATAGTCTGCAGCACTCCCTACATGCACTTCCTGTTGATTCACAGGCGATTAAATACTATTTAAATACTCTTTTGGTGTATGCAAACCATCAGTGGGTGATAAGCAGAAGTAAATACCTTTTTAATCTCTGTAAATTTACAACCTTTGCCTAATCTGGCCGAGTAAAATTTTCACCTTTAACAGTTAGTCATGTTTCGCAACAACCATAACGCATTTGAGAGGCATACGATTTCAAACTAATATATTTAGCTTTTCAGATACTCACAGCGTCATCTGTGGACAAGTGAAGCGAAACACTGTCTTCAACTTAGAACTACAGTCTACACGTCTTTTTCTAGCGTGATCATAAATTTAGTACACACTCTGAACAATGTCACAACTGTGTCTTGCACTTCATATTGCCTAAGAACGTTTTGTTCAGCGGGTGTAAATCAGGTCGAGCGGGGAATTTACGACCACATCAATTTCTCCTTTTGGTTGTCTATGGGGGTGTGCCGATGAAAAAACGGTTGCATTCTATGAAATATCAACTAAGAATTCTTAGAATGTATCTTATTCTGTAATACTGATATGACTTGCCCTGTGGGAAGATACAGTAGATGATCGTAAAAAAAAAAATCCAGGCTGCATTTCCCTGCAGACTAATACCATTTGTTGGGGCAATAAAAGTGAATTCAACATAATTAAAAGACATTTACAATGCCTAGGAATATGCATGTGCAATACCAAAAATCTACAAGCAAAGGGGAATCATTTACTAAATGGTGAATGGCTGAGCATCCCAAACATGGTATTCGCGGAATCTCAAATTTGCGTGCAATTGCTTTCATAATCTAAGTGCAGCATATGTAGTTTTTTTAGGTCTGTGCCAACATTAATTAATCAGGAATGGGAATGTAGTCATTACTTTTCGTAATTTGCATTAGACAAGGATAAAAAATCATTGGATGGGCCTTCGAGAAAAGAGGAACATAGAAGATAAACCAATCGACATTCATGTTAATCTACAAAGCAAAAAAAAAAGTTGAGCAAAACATTTAACGAGCTAGTTAGTCAGCCAGAAATTTTAACATTGAGTTGTCAAAACAATACCTTTATAGCATTAATGCAGACATCAATAGGTTTGTTTATTGATTTTATCTTGTCTGCAACAGGACATATTTCAGGTTACAGGAACGCAAGAAAACCGGTTCGTTTTTTGGAAGTTCTGAATTTTATATCGACAAAAACAAGATCGAATTTGGGAGAACAGTAGGCCTATTAGTTTATAGCTGACCCCCTACATCTTGCAACAAAGGGGATGTTTCTGTAAAACCCCAGTTGTTCTTCTGTTTCTTTTTCTTGGTGATAGACCATGTGGTGATCCATAACCTATGGTTCAATCAGTCCTCAATACTATACCAGTAACTAGTATTTAATTGCAATTCCAACTCAAACAGAAAAAACGTCCTTACTCTTCAGTTACAGAATTCAAAACAAGAAGTTACTTTTATAAGAATGTGGCCTCATACTCAAAAGGATTTGTATATCCAAGATGTCAGTCCAATTGAAAACCGCGGCGATGAAAGCTCTAGTTAGACCATCTAAAATGGTGATGGTAAGGCAAACACGCTGCCGAAAGCCATGACATAAATAGGCAACGAACCCAGTGATTAAACGAGTTTCAGATATTCACTCAGAGCACTTGCCAGAAAGCGTTTTAATCTCCTAATGAAATTTCGCACTCGACCATTCCCGCTCTGGAACCCCACGTCATTCTAAGGGAAAAATCAGCCAGCGTATACTCATGCCATGCCATTACCACTTTTCCCCGCGAGAACCATTGCACGTGTATAGGGGCATATTGCATCAGCAGCACCAACCTGCCCTTATTGCCTCTATCTCTCATGGCATAGCGTTCGAGAGTTAGCGAGAAGTTGCCAGTTTACACATTCGGATGCACCCGAGATCTGCGCTTGATAAATTAGAAAGCATTAATGATGGCAACAGCACCTCTGCACAAAACTCCTCACTTCCTCTTGTCACGGCGAAATGAGTAATGAAATAGTGAACCGTGCAAGGGTTTCTCGGTGAATTATGAAGGCATGGCATGTAGACGAACTGGGGGTTCATTTTGGGAGAGGAGAGGAGGAGGAGGATGGAGAACAACTACGTGTTCAGGAAACTCCTGACTGTGTGCTACAAGCGCCATTGCTCGTTGCGGTTTAATGAGGCGTAGGAAGCCAAACGAAATAAAATGTGTTATTTCCACAACTGGATGGTACTTTTGGATATGGAGAGAGAGAGACAACGGGCTAGGAAATTATGCAAAGCCCGGAGAGCATAAATGGAAATGAAGTCGTGGGGAAACTGCCAACGCCAACTAGTGCAGATAACACAGACCGGAATGAAATGAGAATTAACTTTCTGCTATTTTTTTCTCTTTTTGCTTACGTGACAAACAGTGAGGTCAGGGCCATGAGTTCTAAGAACTTCATCGCATAAAGTTCCACGTGGAAACTCGATGAACAAACTAAAATGCATTAACTGCATATGGAAATTGGTAATGCATATGGAAATACGCTTCGTGCTGCCGAGCCATTGTGTAGTCTGATTTAAAAAAAGTAAAAATTGGTTATCATGTGTGTAAAAAAAAGACTGAATCGATAGTAAATTTCGCCATTATCTTTTAACAGTACAGTTTCCAAGGATGCTCAATCAGGAAATCCCCGGAATGCGTGCGTATGGGCAATCACACATAGCAGCAAAGCCATGAGGAAATGCCAATGTTAAGGGGTTGTACATAATGCATATTTTAGGTTGGATTAGGTCAAGTTAATGTAGGTCATACATGTATTCCCGACTCTCTATTGATCCTGTCTCTTTCAGACATTTAGATCTTCAGGATATTTAAGCAGCTAGACCTTTCATTCCAGCAAAGCGAAAAAAATTCGCGAATATCACAGAAATGATTTAGTCAAACCTGTATTATCGTCCTCTATGCATAAAACATTTAATTTTGTGAAACTGTACAATGCCCCAGTTTTGTTTATTTTTACTTAGAGCAATATTGTCAAACTCGAACAATTTCTATAGCAGAAACGACATGCTGTGTTTCCCATCACTCCTTCCAACGAAGATGTTGTCGTAACATGATCTATAAATAATGCTTATATATTTTTTTTTTTAAATAGGAAGAAATTGAATCGTTCCAGAAAATGCTACGAATATCAACGATAGTTTACAACGAGTATAATGAGCTTTAATCTCAAAGCCCTGCCTTTATAAAAAGAGCAATGACAAAGAAGTCACTATATAGGGGAATAAAAGCAATCTAGGTACGTCTAGTTTGCATTATTGGGTACAGGTATACAACAAAAGATGAAAAAAAATAGTCCCACATATGAAAGCTCAAGGTTTAAAACGAGCAAAATCCGTGCAGTAATTCCCGATGCAGCAGCGACGCATTCGAACCTCCATAACGTTGTGGAAAACGAGCATTTTGCCTTTTATGGCATATACGCACGTACACATTTTGGGAAATGCACAGATTGCCCGAATATCGCATAAAACACACAAGTTTTAGAGGAAGGTTTAATACAGATCAGGAGCCGTGCATTTCCTTCCCCCCACTTTGATATTTGCAGTCATTTTCCATAAAATAGCTTCGCGTTAAGGAAATGGGAATCACGCTCGGATGCACGCAGCAAAACAATCTCAAAAAAGGAAACAACTTGGGGATATAAAGGGTCTTCAACCTCCCCAAAATATCTCAAACACCCCATCCTTAAGTACGAGTAAAACTCTCTATTACATCTGCAGCAGAGTGAGTGCGTGTGACGGATTTGACCATCCGCACCATTTTAATCGAAGTCAAGAATCTGCAGTCAGCATTTTGGCCCAATTCCGACAACTTGCAAGAATCCATGCGTTTGATGTAGAAAAAAAATATACAGTATATTGTAGACATCCTGAAATGATGTGAAATCGCCAAATCGGCCCAAATTTTTGAATGTCAATTTCTCTTCGCATTTGTTTACTGACAATGCGCTGGGATTTGTCAAAGCCGTCACCCAAATCTGACAATGGAAGATATCATGCAAGTCAAGCTAGATGGTGACTCAAAACCCATCATTACGAGCTTTATACACCAGACCCAAGACCTAAATTGCAAAATTGCGCCTATCAAGAACAAGGTTAGCTACATTAAAACCTTCGCCAAACAACGGTATACGTAGATGGGCTTTATACAATGAGATTATATTGGTATATGGTCACCAATATATCTGATGTATATTTGAAAAAAATAATTACAACTATGTCAGACTGGCAGCCACCTAAATCTGCATTCTAAATTCCATCAGCGTGCCTTATTATCTTCATCCCCCCTTAAATGCCAATAACAGTTTCAAAGTTGAAACACTTAAAGGTTGCCAAAGAAACCCTTTGCTGCATATCTAACTGAAAAAAAAAAGACACGATTCAGAACAAAAACGAGTGTCGACAATAATGTTTTAAAGTCTCACTCGTTGCTTTTGTGATCCAACAACAAAAAAGTGAACGAAAGCACGCAAATGCCTTTGCAGATATTGATTTGTAATGGATGATAAGCCCCACCGAGGACAGGGTACAAGAACCGCATTACGAGGAAGGGGGGGCATGTGCACAAGCAGAGTGGGGACATGAAACATTGACAATGTCTCGTTTGTCCCAGGAAACCTAAATCCTTTCTATCGCGCAAACAGCAATGTCCCAGCAGGTAAAGCAAGGACAATGGAGTTATGAAAGGAGGAGGGCTTATTCCCTCCCACAAAAGCACACATTGGCATATAGTGCAAACAGGCGTCTGTATACGCCAATGGCGCTTAACAACTGCTTCGAGGTCATGCAACCGTGCACAATCCATCGATTCACAACGGATGGTTGGACAGACACCACTGACTTTGGGCGGCTCCAAATCATTTATAATAAAAATGTATCAAAAAAGTTATTACAAATGGCTGCTAATCGATAATATGTTTCGCTTGATATAGTAAACCACTAATAAACAACAGTTTGTGCGCTGTGGCAATTCTAGCTTCTTGTAGCCTATATATACAATATATACAATTGAGTGGCACAATGGAACATTTTACCCTGACTATTCAAGATATGCCTAATTTTTCTGAACTAATTGTATATAAGAACCCTGTGTAACCATGAACACTTGTTAACTTGTCAAGCCCTACGTTTACAAGAGCATCATTTCGAGTTTAATTATCGATTATGCTGTAAAAGCAGTCAGTAAAATCTGTTTTCTACATGGACAAGTAACATTAACTTAGCGCATTAAGGCCTCATTAGACACATATTGGCTTTCGTCTTTTCAATCGTCGTTAATCACAAATTCAAAGGCTTTTGATACAAGTGCTTTAATTTTGGTGCATGCAATCGGACAAACTGGGTTGCATTCGAGCACTTCAGTGCACATGCATGTTGGCCATCTTCAAATTCAATAGAAAAATTGCAAATGTAGCGAAAGAAGCTCTTTATGAATCATTTAATCCGATCATGCTTTCACATCACCGCACAAATAATATGATTTCAGTGACTTCTTTTGTGCAAGGGATCATATCCTATTTTTCCAAATATGGGGATTTAATCGGCCTCTATCAAATCCTATATAATGGGATAGGTGAATAGACCCTCCGGAAAGCACAGATGACGTTACCAGCTCAACGACAAAAAAGTTTATCATTTCATGTCTAATGCATTTTGGGTGATGTGTGCTTATGTATAATACGTAAAGGTAAGAGTAGGATTTGTGTACTGATGGGTCATTCTTATATGTTAATGTCATGGATGTTATACACAAAATTTCATTGAAATCGACCACTTTTCAAAAAAGTTACAGACCGGCTAGTTTTTTTCTTTTGTATGTCAAGGGCTTCTTCACAAATAAGCATGCTAAAGACCCAAGTAGCAATTTCATAATTAGCTATTGTAAACGCGAGCGAAATTTGAGTGTGGATCTAATTTCGTCATTGGTCGTCTGCGATGAGAGAAATGACGCATAATTCATGAGCGAAATTGATTTCAGCTAATTTTTGCGTTTTTGGATAAATGGCTAATGCCTAGCAGTTAATATGCAAGCTCATTTGATGAAATTTGAATAATTGCATTAGGCAAATTAGGACGCACTGGGCTCTTGATAAAAGTCTGTATACTCGATGGTCGCAGTGCCATGCTAACTGCACTACGTTGATGTGCATTAAAAATTTAAAACTAACGAGATATGGAGAAAGTAGAAGAAAATCAGGGAAAATCCTTCATAACGAGGATGATGTAAAGACCACAGGGACAAACTTAATTTCATATGTTCGATAATTAGATTGCCATATCAGCAACCTATATTTAAACAGCGCGTATGCATAGCTACAAAATGAAATATTTATTAAATATGGGCCATCTACAAAGGACTTTCGGTGATGATTGGGAGAATTCTACATAAAAGATAACGTGACATTGAAGCAACAAGCATCCATCCAGAAGATTTTGCGATAGGCTCTCCAATACGCATCAGATTTACATAATTTTAACATCGAAAAGTTCACCTCAAGACACATCTTTGAAAATAGCCCTTCTCTAGGTCTTTCGTGTTAAAAAACAAACATCTTATTTCGAGCACATATATTACGCTGAAGCTAACGGAAACATTGGATGCTCTCATCCTTATGGATTTCAAGAAGAGAAACGTTAAGAGGAGATTTGATTTCTGCCAACAATCCATTATTCAACAGCAAACAAAATATATATGCCCTTCTGTTGGATGGAGCTCCTCCTTCAAAAAAGATTGACTCGGTCCTCCCCGTTTCCATGCAACACATACATAATTCATGGCATGCTAGACGCGATAAAATTTAACTGATGAGAAATTTAGTTTTAAACCCATTTAGGCATCGTATTTAGTATTCCTGCAGTGAACGCACAATAGCAACAAGCTAATTCGCATTAAGCCCTAGCATTTGGTAAGAAATAATGATGTTCGATCACAGAAGGGGAAACAGAAATCCAGTCAGCACACGTTGTTTGCAAAAAAAAGTTATTCGTCCCTTATTCACGCTTTTTATATTATGCCATGGGATTATGGTTCGTTTACACTAAAGCCTCAACCTCAAAGTTTGTAACATTCTTGTTCTCTTAAGATATTTCTGCAATATACAATCATGACTTGAGGTGGAAACTGGACATTTTACGTCTGGTTATTTACATATTGTCAAAGCTTAAAAGATCCACTGTAGATTTCAGTTCAAATCGTTATTTGGAGTAAGCAATAAGGGGTCACAGGGTTCCCAGTTTAATGAAATTTTCAACATCCCTGACTTTACCAGTGTTGAAAACTTTTCCCTGACCATCTTGACAAATAGAAATCTACACAAATGACAACTTCTTGTCTCGTTGCCCAAAGATGGTATTTTAGAACGCAATTTATAACGTTTTTCTGATGATTTACTCTATTTCATCTTGGTATCACACAAACTGTTATTACAGTTTTACTCTATACCTAAATTAAAAGTCGGACCTAATTAAAATATGTTAGTTGGTGTCTAGTCCTGGACAAGTGGACCATGCAAACATATTTTTTGGCGAACAATCGTACAAAAAACATCAAGATATTGTCCCAGTAAATGATGTTGAAATGAGTTAAAAAAGGGAATTCCTCATTTGTGAAGATGCAGGGCTAGCTGAGTGAACTCTTTATCTCTTGGCTTTTGTGATAACTAAAAATTGCTTATGTGACTGATAACAAATGTAGCATCTGTCCTAAACTTACGTATTTTTTCCAGGCTTATCAAATTTCTTTGACAATTCCCTGTGCAAGAAGTCTGTTCCGTTTACAGACTTCTCAGTGCATCGCTCCAGCACAAAAAAATTGTTAAAAGACCCTACAGCAAAATCATTGACCTTTTTTCCTCCCATGCATGGTATTGTCGTTTTCGTTTTTTGTTCAATTTGTTAATTTCCCTTCGCTGCTTCCTGATGCGTCTAAAATTGTTATTTGTGCTTTTTCCTGCCTTGTCTCCTGTCATCATCTTCCAGAAATTATCTAACGTTGGTCACATCTCCATCCGTAAAAAAATCCCTTGCTAACCCTGCTCGGTGTCGAATTCGTGCTGCTAGAGCGATCAAACTTTGTCCAAATAAGTCGTACAATTCATCCTCGGATAAAGGGCACCAGAGAAATGAGGTTTTGTAACGCGAGCAAACGCTTGCCCAGTAACCCAAACCTCTACAGATAGCCGCAGATTACAGGCGAGGCACTCCATCTCTATGGACACCAATTACCACTGCGAATGCAATTGTCTTTGGCGGATGAAAACGTTTTTGGTTATTATGGCTCTGGTCTATTGTTAATCTATAGAGAAGCGAATTACTTCCAGTGGAAGAGGAAAAAGGTCTTGCAGAACAAAAGATTCGCTGAAAGAGCACGTAAAAGCACGCAAACCGTATACGTGGACCATTCAAGTTATGAATTTCTTGAGCGATTGTGGCCATCGTCAGGGAAGACAGTCGCACAATAGGAATCAATAAAACGAATGAATAACTCTTTAGGTGCCCATTTTGCTTCGGCATAACTGCCCTAAGATAGACGTAGCATCGCGGAATAGACCACGGTTTCTTGATAGTGCCGTTATCCTGAACTTTAATTTCCAGGGACAGCAATGAATGTCTCACCAATTGCTGCCATTGGACATTGCCTCTTCCTGTTGCTTTTTTCCCCCTTGGACATTGTGTGTGGTCTCCTTCTGAATATTTCATAAGCTGGAAGGATTCATAAGCTGTACTACAGTATTCCAAAGCATATTCTGCAACAATGACCACGTTGATTGACTCTTGGACGGTTCTAGGACAGTTCCACACAAACCCAAGTTAACTTGACCTGAACTAGTCCAAATTCGTCAGACATTGCCAGCCATTTGGATGTTAAGATTTCTATTTCCACTACGCAGGGAAATGAAAACAATTTTAAAATTATGTTGCAAAACATCTTTGACTGACAGCTCTGCAAGATTAATTTTTTTTATTAAATGTGATCCAAATAATCGAGCATTTCACTCAAGAGCTTACGTTGTAGGAAACCACTAGATTTAATCTCGCCAAAGCTATTTAAGCGCAAACAGCATTGAAAGCCCCGATAATCTGATATTAAACAGCGCTAACCCGGCGTTAAAACCCCCATCGCAGTCTCCAGCTTCTGGAAGCTTTGACTCGCAACTCTGCTCATCAGTGCGATGCAAATTTGCAGTAAATGTGATTATTTCGCAATTACGGTTCAAACCGTTCGCGGTAGCGGTTAACAACGTTATTTTTCATTAAAATTCCCACGCATTTATGCAATTGACGCATTATCGTCAAACATGCGGTTGGCAATCGCGTGCCATTCCGATTCGGGTTTGGACATGTCAAGCGCTTAATGTCGTCAACAATCGGATTAGACATTTTAATTCAATTCATAAGTTTGTGCCAAATCCTAATACCACCAGATTCTCCAATGGGCAAAATCAATTTGTTGATTAGTCCAAGACCACAGTAATCAAACTTGCTTTTGGTCGTCTTGTAAGTGCATCAGAGTCACCTCTTCCCAATATTAAACTTAACCAGTCCAGTTACTTACCTAGAAAAAACGAAAAAAAAACGACCAATTAATTTATTGCCAAATTTTGTCAGATATGTTAGATAATGAAAAAAATCTGACAGTTTACAAATAGTAAGTCCATGCCAAATGTCTCAAGACAACAGTTTCAAAGCTACAAACCGAAGCAACTGTGATCAAATTATGCTGGATGCTAATAAAAACTACGCCATGAGCGAGATAACTTGTAAGTATTCTGAGAATAATAGAGAAAAGCCCCAATTGCAGGTTAGATTGTGCCCATTAAAACGTTGAGGAAGACATCGGTGTTAGTTATGTCAGAAACGTGCTACATAAAAACCGGGCACCGACTTATCTCCTCCACAGGAGTAATAATAAAACAGACATAACGACAAACGTATATTTTTATATATACGAATGCACATAAAACATTGAAATCAAAAACACGTCCTCACAGCCACAACGGCTTATTAAATTCACGTTTTGGTCTAAACGCCCATTACATCGTCCAAAATGCTCCCAGCAGACAAAGGTCTTCTGAAAATGCCCTATTCACTGAACTTAATTATTACAACATGACTGAAGAAGCGAAAATTTGAATAAACATTATTTTAATTACTGAATAGTCTGGCTTCCCTTAAAAGCTCCTCGCAATTAATCAAACTTGTATATCTATTGAATGCCCCATGGGGGTCCTTGTACATCTAGCTCCTTTTGCGCAGAATGGCTACAGGGCCCGCACATTTAGGAATGAAACAATGGGGAGTTTTTGCAGAATTTGCTCCCATGGCTTAGCAAGTCGTGTGAGCATAATATAATTACGGAGGAGTAAATGCAGGTTTGTTTTAGTACCTTGTGGCGTGCATGACCCAATGTTAATTATATTAGCGCGTGCAGTTATCGAATTCCGACTAGGCTAACAGCCATGTGTATCGCAGCCATTGTTGTTTTACGACGCTCCCGCAAAAGGAGTTTTCTCGGTTAACCTAATTATTGACGTGCCCTTAGATGGTCATTACTCTTTCAATCTGCCAGCATGCTCGTCTATATATGACTACACAAGAGCAATGCCAATTCGCCATATTGGATCCGGGTTAATTTAATCGAAGTATATATTGCAGTACGATCGTTAAGCAAAGGGTTAAAATCCTAGAAACAAAAATCCATTGGCCAGTTTGAACCTATTACACCGTGTGAGTTTCACTCGTTTGAGGCGCTACATTAAATACCAATTGTTGCTGGGGTTTTATTTGTTTTCAACTCTGCTTTGAAACTGTTGCTATATAACGTAAAGTTTATATGACCTAATAAAGCAAACAGCTAAGAAGGTTTTATTATGCGTTTTCTAAAGGGACCACAGTTGAAGCGTTGATGCTATAATTATTGCTTAAATTGCAACTTCAGTCCTCAATTTGCAATAAACCGATATTTCAAACTCAAAAATAGCTACAGTAGAACCCGTCTAAAATAATACTCTTGGGAACAAGGAAAAATATTATGTTGGGCAGGTTCATCACATGTAAGCATCCTAAAGTGTACAGAGCTGAAAAAAAGGGAATTTCCCCGTTTATTCAATCCTTATACACGTTTATAAAGACGAGTCAGTAGTTATTGGGTACCCCACAAGCGAAGTTTAATTGCCGGGCATCTCCCTGCCATTTTTGTTACCATTTTTGATTCTATGCTTGATGTTTTTTAAAAGGGTGTCTTTAGGTATTCAGATATGTAGGCATTGTTGTCTTAATGTGTGTAGTTGGAACAAATAAATGTTTGGACACGCAAGGTGTCTATGTTGAAAAGTAATGTGTATCAAAATATCTGTTGTTTGTCCATGAGAGCATTTTTAACCTTACTTCCTATCTTTGCTAATTTAGTGTGGAAGTAGGGGGAATCTTAGAACGTCTTGATTTCGCATAAATGAATTTACCCACTGCAAAAAGGTCAACCATCGATGAAGGATCCTTTTGATTCCATTTCCACTTAAAAAAAAAACCCCTAGATTATACAAGAAGAGGGCGTGAGTCGCACACTCTGATAGCAGATGCCAAGCATCGATCAGCAAGTTTTCCATTGTGATCAATGGCAGTCGTGGGCGCCATTTTCGGTGTCGTTGTCCCAAAGAAATATTCATTGGCAAAGATAATGGGGATTGATTTTCCAATGAACTGGTAAAATGTGACTTCAGTCATAAGATAGCACGCTTGCACGACAAAATGCGCATTTCCTGAACGAGCAAAAAAGGGGACAAAAATTGCATTGAATTTCGAGATGTGCAAACACAAAACCCAGCCCTAGCCAAAGACAAAAAAAAATCACTAAACCAGAAATCGACCGATGACGTTTATGTGCCGTATCAGCACGAATAAATATAAGAAAAAAGACAAACACCAGCCAAAAGTTACAATACAGTGGGGCGTTAGCATAATACGCCAATACTATCAATCATTTATCAGTCGATAACATGTTTCGTTCGATTATTTATGTTTGTTAAGTACACAAGTATACGATATATCTGTACATGTACAATGCAGTATATGTCATTGTCAAGCTTGTATCATTCGACAACATGTTAGCGCGTGTCATGCAATTTTACTGGTCAAAATTGGTTTTTAATGTCAAAAGTTGATTGTTGTTTGCCATCATCACAATATAGACAAACTTCGAGAAATGGTTTTCAAGCCCATCATTATTTATTAAGTTTGGCATGGCCTCTTTACCTTCTTCAGGTGCCTTGCACTAGCTATCTCAGATGAATGACCAATTCAGCATCAGTTCAAAAGGTCACATGAATAATGGCCAACTTATGCTGTAAACTTAAGATCAAAATTTCTCGTAATGAAATAATAATGGGGCTGTAAGAAAATAGAGTCATGGATACCCTTCTGAA
Source organism: Xestoiulus laeticollis (assembly GCA_034698905.1). NCBI lineage: Eukaryota > Metazoa > Arthropoda > Diplopoda > Julida > Julidae > Xestoiulus > Xestoiulus laeticollis. Next base: position 14,351 of record JAQGCC010000028.1, on the reverse strand, counting down.
CATAACCGGGAAAAATCCATTTAGTAAATGAGAAATTCCTGTTGCTATATAGAATTAATATCAGAGTTAAAACAGGTTTGCATAATTTATTACCGGCCCAATTTTATAATTTTCATTAAACAAATGCAACGCGTAGTCGCGCAATTAAATTAAACCCCAGAGTTACTTTTTCCTCGTAAAATGACTCATCAGCAATACAGATGGGTTTGGATAAGACAGAACGCTGGCAAAATATCGATTTTTAAACGAGGAATGTTTAATTAAACTTTAGCTGAAAAATATAAAGACACCAAAAATACTCTTTTTAATAGGATTTGAAGGATTTAAAACATGCCTTTAGGATCTTTGCGCAATAGGAAAATTGGGAGCTTTTGGTTATATGATACTTGTACATCAAATGCACCCTATACATATGATGGCTATAGCTATATATACAGGACCTATATACCAACCACCTACAATGTACATGTAGTCTTATCTGGTACAAGATGAAATGCGAACGTCTGATCCATTATTAATGAAACCTGGTAAATAATTGTTTCCTCCCGATCGACCACTCGAAATAACGTTAGCAAAAATAATGACAGCGGTAAGGTCGAATATATTATATTAATCGTGGAAATATGAAAAATTGCATGGAAACTTGCTTGGCATGGAAGACATTGAAAATAAAACGAAATTGTGATGTTGATATCAATGGATTAATAATGTTTGTTTATGCCGTATAAGAAAGTAATTATAGCACACGTTTAAAACATCTGTCGAAACTGCTAGAGACCATGGCATGAGTGTATACAGGTAAAATAGGTAATTCCCCCTTTCTTAAATCCTTCATGAGTCATTAGCTATTGGTCGACACTATTTACACAGCTGCAAAATAGGGAATTTCCCCGGTTTTTTTCAAATTTGACATTTTTGATTCCATGTTTGATATTTTTTTTACAGTTCCATTGTTAATATGTCCTTAACACATCATTGGGACCTTTAAAAATATTAAATATCACTTTATGGAGGTTAATAATTTTATACATGGATCCCAAGTCGGGACCGGCACATTTTATTATTTTAGAGAGGATATTATATATTACCCATATTTATTTTAGACATGTTCGACTGTAGTTTTTTTCTTTTTTGGATGAGTTCAAATAGATTTCCCCACTTGTAGGCAATATTAAATTAACATTTCCCAGGTAGTTAATGGAGGCCCATTTCCAGACCTCGTGTTTCAGAAGCAGCGCCATCTATGTAGCAATCCATGCAACAGGTAAATCTAACACAGAACCCTTGCATTTATGTTTGCACTACTTTGTCAACGGGTGACCCTTTGTCTTTACTCCCAGTGCTATTTGCACATGCAGCGATTGTTTCCTGCGACAAAATGAAACCCGAATTGGCATTTCACGTGGGAACCATAGAAGGCCGAGTATAGTGCGCAATACTAGTATACGTACGACATTAAATTTAACTATTGTCCCTGGAAATGAAATTGCTAGTTGGTGACGGCCAGCGCACACGTAATGAGTTGATATCTGAAACGGGATCGGTTTTAACGGCGTTTAAATGCCAATCCCAACTGTATATGGTTTTGTTCACGCAACGGGATTCCCCTTGGATCCGCACGGAATATAGCATCAACAAGTTTATTTTTCCCTTCGAAAAAACCTCACCACAATTATTCGGGTCATAAAACCGCCGCATTTTTTTTTACATACATTGCATATGGTGACGACGTTAACCGCGTACCGAATTTAGCATTCATATTTAATGTTTAGTGCTTTTATGATAATGTGCCTATAGCACCCATGTTTTAGCCTTTCACTCATGGTGAAAACTTACAAAAGTGCTTTTATGATATGTGCCTATAGCTCCCATGGTGCTTTAGCCTTTCACTCATGGTGAACTGACAAAAGTGCTTTTTATCCAATTTTCGAGAAAAATGAACTACGAAATATGAATCAAATGTACTGTCTCGTCCACACCATGCAAGGAAACATTTCCATTTCATGTTTCATGAAATTGTTTTCTTGATGAGGACTAGGCATAAGACAGTGTTTGACCCACAAATTTCCATAAACTGGACCATAAGCAATGACCATGTGACTGGAATGATATTTGGTTGTGTAAACAGTTAGGAATGTTAAAATGAATTGTAAACCATCTGCACAGGACATCAACCCCATGTGTATACAAATTGTTCAGTCATGTTTAAAAAGATTGATTCCTTCCCTTGTAAGAAGTGTTTAAAATGTCAACAAGTTTTTCACATAAAGTGCTGTAGTATAGATCTTTCTGTTACCAATCGGAATCCTGCCATTTTTTTATTAAAAAAAATGAGACAGACTGACAAGTGTGACCCCAGCACTTAAAACGTTATCAAAATGGAATTTAATTGAATGTCCCCTATTAATTTAATGACATGACGGAACATTCCGTTCGCCCTTCCGCACAATAAAACCGCAGTTTGCTCATTTCGACAAATTTGCTAATAACTCATGTCGATGAACAAAAGACCAATTCATGCGTTTTGCGACACGAGCAATCTTGCGTTATTAAAAATTTCCAGCGAATGGTAGAATAATTTTGCTATGAAAACCAATTTCACTCGACAAATCCATGAAGAAGCAGAGAGACTTACAGACAGCTCGACTTTAAGTAATACAACATTAGTTGATTCAGTGCCGCGACAATTTTTGTATTAAAACAAGTAACATAAGTCAGGACATGGTCACCACGTATACTGGAGCAACACGAGGCCCAAACTCAAATTCCCAACATGTTTTGCCAAAATTGCCACCATGGATGATGTATAGAGCATGTTCTTATGATCCGCCCAGCTGTCTGCCAAGGAACGACCAATCAAGGGTCACCCTGCTGGGATTCCCCAACAAACAGCTATAGAAGACATTATGTATTTGATGCCCTTGACAGGTTGAACAGATAGATGGCGGCACCTTCAACATATGGATGTCCTACTCAAAGGGATTTACCCTATGGTACACAAGTGCTATTTGGCCTAATTTGAGACCCTCCGTTTGAAATTAAGGAGTAAAATACCTCATCAATAAATCGAACCAAGGAAAATTTCTCAAAATTCACTGTTTGGATTAATTAAAGGGCCGGATTTATCCAAAAAGGCTGGCAAAAAATGGCTTTAAAAATTAAAATGTCACAGAATTCTGTATCAAACGAAAGCGTTTGGGCCTTGCAATCGCAATCATAAGGAAACCATGCAGGTATTGTATATTTCTAAATTTGTGTGGGCTATGGGCCCATGCCCCATACACACCCATCCTTAGTTCCCTCATTGCTCCCTTGACTGGTGGCATCGCCCCCATTGGGTGTGTGGTCACTTCGCGGGACACTGCTTTAAATAGCAGAACAGTACAGGTATTAAAATGATTGCCTATTTGGTGCAAGGATCCCATTTCAGAACCCTAGAGGCCCTTGGCTTAAATTGAATGGCAAACTCACCACGGCTGACTTCTGATAATGCTTTAATGTTGATCAGGAGACATAAACCGCGGGGGTCAGCAAAGTTCAGGATAAACACACCAAGACAGTAGAGCAACTGGTCCTAGGTGGGTGACCAATGAAACAGACTTAGGACAGGGGTAGGTCCAATCAAGCTTTGGTAGCACACCTTCGATCAGTCATCGAATAGAGTGCAATGAACAGCGACAACCGCACAGTCAAAGACAATTAACTGTCACGTTGAAAGGTCCAAGATGGCCGAAGGCAGCAGCGCCGTCACACACACAAAAAAAGGCCCCCAAAAATGAGGAAAATGCTATCCGACGCGACGATGGAGAAGAAAAGAGCAGGGTGGAAAAGCAAAAGAGGAGAAATGAGAGATGTAGGGGGCGCTGCGATAGGGACAATAACAGTACGAAAGGGTCGCAAAAAGCGATCGATAATCGCAGGCTGGCGGCCATCTTGGCAGCGACGCTTGGTTCGCGTTATTTGCAACCTCAAAATCCAATAACAATGTTTGACAGGCGGTGAGATCGATGACGCCATTTGCATTCTATCCAATCACCTTGCCGAACACACTTGCCACGCACTCACTTTACGATCATCTCGCAACATTCGACGTTTGGAGAAATAAAAAAAGTATATAGGGATTCGGACCCTATATAATATTACGAACGGGAATAAATGTTTTAGTGCTGGACGTCGTTGCCCTTATTCTGGGATTAAGATTTTTTTTTTTTTTAAAAATCGATTTTATTGAGACTTGTTTCTAATATCATCGGTTGCTACAAGTTCACCAACTCTATACAAGGAGAAATCAAAAGAAATTTATGGTGGATAAAACGCGTGACCTCACACAACTTTGAAGAGGATAAAAAACGGCATTTTTGCAAGCTTTAATACATCCTGAATGGAATTCAAATGAAGCGCCGTTGCGGTATAACCACTGAACACGTGACGCATATTAGCCGCCATTGCTATATGACAATCAATTTGTCAGATTTTTATTTCGTCTAGATATATATAGTGCAACAGTTTTAGTATATAATGTACATGTAAATGAAATTTCTATCCTGGTGCATGTATAATTGTTATTTTTATGATTCCTGATTTATTCACTTTGTTGAAAACCGCTCAACGATAAAGTGACATTCCTCACAGTGAGAACAGTGCATATAAAATGGCGACCACTTATAGCATGCATACAAAACAATGCTTCCAGACATAAATTTGAAAATTCTGGGAAACTACAGTTGGAATGAAAGGGCGGAGTGGGGGAGCGGTGAAAGATTCATGTTCCTCGGCTGAATCACGAGTGAATTAGAAGAAGTTGATCGAATAAATAAAACGCTGCAATTTGAAAGGGGCGCGAAAAGTGCAGAATACCTTAATGGCGGCCAGAGCCATTACCGAAAGGGTTATAGCGACAGAACTTCCCTCGGGATTTATATATTAGGTGAAATGCACGCAGTTTGGGAAACTAATCGCAGAGTTTGATAACGGACGAAATTTATTAGATAATACGAATTTGAAAGCACCAACCAAGGCTAAACTGCTTGCAATTCTCTCATTTTTGTGCTCTTTTATGAAAGGGCCGCTTAAGGCACGAAAAGGGGGATTCATCAGATTTAATTTCTAGGAATAAATTTACACGTGGCAACTATTGGGCGGCATTTAATTAAATTTCGCTTAATGAATAGCATTTGAAATGGTTAAAACGAACGAAAATTCAATTAACTTTCAAAAATTGAATAGAATTAAAGACGAGGCCTTTTTCGGAGACTTACAAATTTTAGAAAATAATTCAAATCATCGCAGAATATTTATTTTATTTTAACTATACCTCGCCTACAATAAAATACATTCCACATATAAACAATGAAGAATACTACTATACCAGGCAGCGCCATCATGCATTAAGCCTGGTTCACACTGCAGCGTTGCGTTGCGTTGCACAAACGCAGGGGAACGGAGCGCAATGCAGAGTGACGTCACTGCGTTGCGTGCAGCCTACACATTGGTGCGTTTCATTGCATCAAATTACAATTAAAATAAAATTACAATTAATAAAATTACAGTTAATTTACCTGTTGAATTAACTTCACAAGCAATTTCCTTCCATGCTGATTGTTTTTTGTTGTTATTCATGTAGTCAGGCCGTTTTTTATCAAACAATATAGGTGTCCGTTGCGTTGCGTTCGATGCGTTTGCACACGTTTTTCATGCGTGAACGCATACGCAGCACCACGAAACGCAACAAACGCTGCAGTGTGAACCAGGCTTTAGTACATCTTGAGCTAACGCCGGCTGATGATGTACCCATAATGCACCGCTCAGAAAAGCTAATTTCTAATGCGGGCATGGTAAAGGGATAAAAAATTTTGGGAAGGGGGCAAGGTGGATATAGACTGGTGTTATCACTCGACACCCCTGCCATAGAACGAGTTGTTAGCAAAACGTGTACCACTCATAGATGGCGCTCGCAACAAATTAATTTCTTTGCAGAATTACACATTTGGCAAAAATGCCTGAAAACAAGTGTTTCTGTGTGGGGTGTAAAACGGGCTATAATTCCCAATTGAAACAATACAAGGATGAAGGGAAGCAATGTTTATCTTTATTTAGGTAAATAATATAAATTATATAGCTTAAAAATATAAATTTATTGTTAGCAAAACGCATACCATCTACGGATGGTATGCGTTTTGCTAACAACTTTGGAGGGCGAGTGATAACACCAGTCTATATCCACCTTGGAAGGGGGTAACATTTTAGGAGAATGAAACCCTCCCCAGGAAAAGTATACTCCTGGAAAATTTAGGAGCAATCAGGTGAGTGGATCAAAAGTTTTGGCCGAACAAACCCAACCACATACACACGCACATACGTACAGTACATACTTTGTGCTAAGCCCGTGTCGTCAATTTTATATACTGTCTGATCGCAGACAAATTAATTTCTAAAAGTTCATCAAAGAGTCCATATCCCTTTAAAACTCCCTGTATAATAAACCATTCACGGTAGATTCTACCAGAGTAATCGTTAATTAAACATTAAAAGCAGATCATAATTTATGGAATCAACCGTTACAATCATCGCCACCTGTTAAAAATATCAAATCAGTTTTCATTGCCATGTGAACCGAGACAAAACGGCTGCTGTTGTTATTTCAAATAAATCAATAATGATATCATCTAGCTGGTCTATTATATCATCCTATGTATCCTTCGGGCGAAAAGCTACATTGTATCAGCATTGCTCATTACACGAATGAAATGAAGTCCAAATCACAATCATTGCAAATATACAACTCGTACAACAGGTCTAGACCTGGTATATTTAAATTAAAGCTAGCAACGCCACCTTGTATCACATTGAAGAATCAACGTTAGGCCAAATGATGGCTATCTTCATCAAAAGACACCCACGAAAATACAAATAAAGTATAAACAATACCGATTCTAAACACGCATATCTTGTAGTCGCAGTATAGAGCACGTGTAATTAAGGGCTAATGGAAAAGCGCTTCGTCTAATTAGACCGCATGTATATATTCATGAAATGATCTGCATAAACATCGGCCACTATTCCAAGATGGCCGAAACAGAGATTGCTAATTGTATTTACTACATAAAAGTGAAACGCTTTACATTTTCAATAGGTGAAAGTCACGCATGTGAGAATAACGCGTGTTACTGCATTTGGAATAGTATGCCGGAAAAAAAATTACAAACCTAAAACCCCATTACCTGCTAACAACCCTGCAGAGACACGAGAGATGGAGTACAACCGGTGAATTTAATGCAACGAAAATGCCCTAATTAATGAAATGTTAAAAGTAGCTAGACGTTGGTGTTTTTAAGCCCTTCATGCAGTTGGACGCCCATGATGAAAATTTCATGAAATAACATCGTTTTACAAATTACCTCAACAGCTGAATTTTAATATTCAAGTAAGGGTATTTTCTGCAGCTCAACTGTTTAACTGAAATAACATTTTCAACATCCTTGATTTTTCCCTGACCACATAGAAGATGCCTGCAATTTTTTGCTTTTGTCTATCTGATTTAAAAGATCAGAACTAATTAAAATTAATTTTGTACATGCAGTTATCGGTTTATTCTATAGTGTTCACTGTAAAGGGGCTAATCTGAAAGCAAATGTGATATGCTAAATTTCCCTGACTTTTTAAAAAACTTGTCTAACTATTGCAGGTTACCAGGTCTGTTACCATGGTAACAGACCTGGTAACCTGCAATATAATAGTGAGAGCACACCTGCAGGTGTGCTCTCATGCTACACAACATCTTATGAACTCGTGTCATAGTCCCTTAGAGCAAAATCCCATAGGAATAGTCTTCGTTTGTCCCATTGATTGTCTCACTATATTCTCAACAGAATGTTCCATATTCTCATAATTTTAATTTCTATAAAAACCTCTTGGGATTTTTACACTTGGTGATGCAAGGACAGTGACATGGCTCAAAGCACTGAGACCAAAAGGAATTTACGACATAAAATGAAAATGATTTAGTTGCCACCGCCCACTATAACCATCATTTGAACATCCTCAAAAATGGAAACGGAACAACCACTTTCATTTTTACAGAAATGGCTAAAAGTAACGTTCATCCCACAAGACACTTGAAGACCTTACAAGAAGAAGAAGGGAGGGAATAAAGGGAAACCGCGGAAATGTTCACTTTCCCAGAACGAGGCGCGAGTTTTGGACGTTCAGTTCAATAGCATGTAGTGAAATGGTCATCTGTTGGTCATTTTATCGTTTTTTTTCTGTGCGAGCTAAATGGATCAAAGTGTTGTAAAATAAATACCATCCGAATGTTCTGTCGAAAAGAATTCTTTAATTCCCCAGTCGTCCGTTAAAGCAGACAGCGGTCGTCCGATTGGGACGAACATAAATGTTTAATGCTAATGTTGGATAGGTTTTTTTATACTTTTATTTAAAACGGGAGGATACAAGGGAAACACCAAGGAACACTGGTCCAAGAGGTTCGAGGAAGGTCATTTCTTGAGCCAAATCGGTTGTCTTGGCAAAATTCTTAAAGCGTTTCCAATTTCTTTTAAATGTCTAGTCCACATCAAGGAAACAGTTTCATGAAACATGAAACATTTCATGACAAAAAATGTTGTACGTGAAATGTTTTGATACTTATCTGGTGTATAGCATGTGTCGTGAATTTCCAAAGCAATGCAACACCATTGAAACATTCCATGAAACAGTTTCATGTTTCATGGAAATATTTCCTTTGTGTGGACTATAGGCATAACAAGAGATCAAACATGGAAAGAAACATGTTAAAAATGCTGTCAAATCTGGTGGAAGATCCTACACTCAAACCAGTGTCTTTCACAGTAATAATAACCAGCAAGGTGGGAATATTTCCAGCAAAAACCTCTCTCCCAGCTTGCCAGGACAAGGGCACTAAAACCGTTATTTATTCACTTCCTTGCATAATAAATAAGATTTGAAGCCCATTTCGGCCGCAATCTGCCGGCCATTAACAGTTGCAACGGCCAAATTTGTGCAAAGAAAATTAGTGGAAAGGTTTCGTCCTGGTATAATTCACTTCAAAGAGGAAAAGGAAACGACGCCATGTTGTATGTTTACGGCATTAGGTTATTTTATGGATAAGGGGGACTTTTGATGGCCAGAAAACAGGATCGTTAAAAAAGATCATAGACTTAAAATTAGACGATAATTAATAAACATGTTTAAGCATAAAACAATGTGATTGTAAAGTTGCATTTAGATTAACTTTCTATAGATCTCGTGTATAATTAAAATTATTTAAATTAAATTGGATGGGAATGATTTGGTTCTCAAACATGACACAAAACAATCGAAACATTGAACATGATGTTATGAATTGTAGGCCCTAGATACGAGTTTTATCGATCAAATTTCACGAATAAATATGTCATTTAAATAACTGGCAGGACTTACTATTGTTTGCAGACGTTCATTAATCGAAAACAACGTAACAACTTACCTATAAAAAAAAGAAACGATAATTAGATAAATAAAATAACGATTATATCAAACTTATATAGTCAAGAAGGCATAATATTTTCAGATCAATTATATCAAACTTCTGAACACGTTCAAGGCACAATTTTTGAAGATCAGTTAATACATGTTTCATGCATCAAACTTCTGAACACGTTCAAATAAGGTACAAATTGTATAAAGATCCATTACATCAAACTTCTGAACACGTTTTAAAAGTTGCTTCAGAGCAAGCTTATTTCAACTCAGATAACATACGTTGATGACAGCAATGGCGGCAATGCATTACAGAATAGCATGCATGTCTCTATAGAAAACATTTAGATATTGGTGTAAATCCCAAACGACTAGTAAGATTTTAATATTCGATACAGCGGGTGTTTTGCAATGAGAAAATATTTCGCAGACTGTGGTGCAATTTTATCCATCTAGCGTTCGTGCCCTTTTAAAGAAAACAAATGAAATTGCCTATATGTACAAGTAGTATAGAGTTGCAATTCACGTATGGGTTCTCATTTGAAGATCAAGGCACGCCTTCTTGTTTCAAGCTGTTCAAAATTCATATTTCGAGCAAATATATTTCATTTTGGGCCCTCGAAAATATATCTACGGTCCCTTTATACATATAACCACGTATTTTTATACGTGTGTATATTTAGTGAAACTCGAGGTATACATCTGGGTTAGTCCTTCTTATCCAATATCGAGACAAACATCCATAATTCATGAAAATGATACAAGGTTGCCCTTTCATATTCCGAAAATTGCTTCTTGTTTTTTTGCATCTTATATAGTGCACATGAAGAAAGAGCATATAGACAACAAAAAAACGGTTTCCCAACAATATGTGTTCGAGGCTTCGGGTATAAAACTAATATAAATCTTACATTTAAGACTTAAAACAAACAATGGCAACGCGAGTGAGTATACAAAACGACGTTTTTGCCCACAGTTGTCTATATTTTCGTGAAATAATCGAGGACCCCGCTATAGGTTTTTTCGTTTGGATTCATATGTATTTAATAGAAAACAGCTGTGCACCAAATAAATGAAATTCTAATCTTGGCAGGTCTATTATTTCAGAAACAGACGTTTCTACGAAACGCTTCTTCTATAAAAGGCGGTATAGACACATCTTAATGTCTATGAAGTAAAACCTGAGAATATGATGAAGATATACATGTACAATTTACTGACTAAAAGAATGATCCGATCTTAAATACTATATTATTAAAAAAGAGGTTAATTTCTCGCTCGATATTGCTCGAGTTATACATGTATAATACAAAAAAGCCTTCATGGTTGAATTAGCAATTGACATCACCGTTCATCAATTCTGGTGTAATATTGTTTAAATATAATGACATTGCATTAGCTTAAATGCTTGTGTATCCATAAAGCTATATATATATATGATGAAAAACCAAAACAGGACAAGGGTTTCGATTGAAACGTGAAGCCAATTAATTAAAACTGATTTTATTGGTTATTTTGTTGACATTTCAATGCGTATCATATTATTTTGCAGCAATTAGCTGCTTGTAAGTCATCCCCCATTAATGAACTCGCGTATTAGCCACATAAAATATCGTCAACAGGCAAATGCCAATTTTTCATATATTAAGCCTGAAAAGACGACTGGAAATTAGCTCCATAATAAGCCGTGTTATCCAATGGAAAATTTCTATACGACGGTAAAATGTCTTTCCGTATACTCTTCCTTTCAAATCTAATTTAATAAATCGTCTTTACGAAAACGGGAATTGGATTTAATGGCAAGAAATCCCCCCGCAGGTAAATTGAGATTAAAATTCAATTAGGAAGACAAATGTCAGATAGGCCAAAAACTGGGTTTCGGGCTCCCAACGCCCCGTTAAGGTAAACAAATGGAATTTAATGGAAAATAGTGTAGAAAAACAACCCAGAAGGCGAAATATCTTGCTGGCAGAAAACTAAGTTTGCGATCGTGTTGTTTCATAATTGCGGCCTTTGGAAGATAACATAACACGGATGGATCGAATGCTTTATTTTAATGTATATACCGAGAAATAAACGATGGAGAAAGGACCCGAGGCCCTATGGCATTCGTTCGAGACAAAGAAACTTTCTTAATCGTATTTTGTATGCGCGATCTATACCCCCCCGAGTGACGACAAATGGAAAAAAAAGCCTCAATTTCCACGAACAAAATCCGTTATGATTTTCAAGAAAGCAACAATACAACTGATTGTTTGGTTATGTTTGTATCGTGTTCTTGCAATTGTGTTGTTTGCTTTTACTTTTCGGCATTTCGAATGAAATGTGACTATTTATTACTATAGTTAGAAGAAACCCCACGAGTTGTATATACTTTGAGGTAAAGCGAAACCAAACGTTAGAGTAACATACAGTATTTCGGAAAATAAAACCTAAAACTGGCATGTACAAAACTGATCTTAAAATTCGAGACCTATACGTATGCATGCAGCGGACTCCGCTTTATATGATCACGTTTGTCCCTGGTTATTTTTATTCCAATACCCGAGCTATTCTTATAAACGAATCAGTTTTGTATTGGAGTGTCCGGGACTTGGCGATTCCTAATACAATAAATGGATGATCACATTATCCGTTGCTGCACTAGCTCGCAGAACTTAATTATCCTAAAAAAGTCTGATAGTAAAGATATAGTCCTATAGCTAGAACGCGAACGCTCCGTGCTTTGTATATAGCGCTATAGATAAGCTTCAGCTACAAACGATATTTTGAATTTTTTAAAACGGAAGGCCGTAAAATTGTGGGGGGGGGGGGAAGTGTCGCTACCCCCCCTTGCCATGTCCTGCCCAGGGTTCATCCCCACCACCGCGAAAAGATTTAAGCCCCCTTCGCACCGCACGCGAATCACTGGCGTCGCTGTGCGGTAGAGTGCGGTGGCACCGGATTTGACGTTGGCGCATGCACATGTGAAGTGCGGTGGTGTTGAGGTCGACGCTAAAAAGCCGCCATCCTTGTTTTATGGCTCGCCTTATTTCAAAGATGGCTGCCGACGCACAAGGCACTGTCTACCTGATGTCCACCTAGTGGCAAACGTGATAACTATTTCGTCCGTCACGTGTGTGAATGGCGATCTCTCGACGAAAAGGATAGCGGTGATTTACGGTGAGTGATTCGCGTTTGGTGCGTGGGGGGGCTTTAACGTCGATATTTTTAAAACATTGGCCGTATTTGATGCACAAACGCACACACATATTTGGAAATACGCAACATTCCTGTGTAGAAAATGGTAATTGCAGTTGGGAAATCGCCACGCCGAAACCCATCATGCAGAGTTTCTCCAGAAATAAAATTATCCAACTTTCCAAAATGTTCCAGTTTTTAAACCGATCTCAACGTCCCTGACAAAATTCTTGAAAATTCAATATACAATGTTCAACAAGTAATTACACAAACTGTATATACAATTAAAACATGCCCCCCTTTGCCATATCTGAATTAGAGCTCATAACTAAAATTACCCCAATTATATAGTTATACCAGTTATATGAATTACCCTTCAGTTCTGATCATAAACATTGAAGAACACAAGGTCCAATCAGCAGACAACCCATGGATCCATACAGCATCGTTCAGTGTTCGGCAAATCAGAAATATTCCATTTGGGTATATTAACCATAAACATTGATACGTAAAACAGGCCCACAAAGGGCCCAAAATTAAGCCTGAAAAAGGAGTGTTTTTCTGCGTGTCACATCCAACGTTGCCAAGCAACGCTGGTTTTGCAACCAGGGCCTAATTAAGCTCTATTCAAGACACACGCTGTTGCGCCAGGATCTATTTTCTGTCTTGATGGACTTCGTTATTATGGTGATCTTATTAAGTATGTCGCATGCTATAGAGTATAGTCATTGCAAAGCAGTAAATGATATTACTGCGTCACCGCAAAAGTGTACATTGCGTCAACATGGGGTTGATATACAATGTTAGACATTATATCCCACTCAATTAATTGAGAATTCCTGAAAATGAAGAGCCAGTGGAAGTATAGGCGGAAATGGTTGAAAGTGCAGCTTTCTCGGGGAAAACGGATAAAAATTTAATAAAAACAGTTGTAAAGGAAGTATAGTGAAATGTCGGGAAAAAATGGCCATTGTTTATATCGCAGCCACTTTTGGAAATAGGATTTAATGCCTTCATTCATTTTCGCAGTCTGACAGCACGTGGCAGTAATGCCCCCTACTCGACATTTCCCACAAGAAGGTGGGGCCCTTAATTATGGATGAAAGCGATGGAAGGCAATTTTTCTTTTATGATGGAAAAATTGAAAACGAGGGAAAAACGCGTGTCAGTACCACACCTTAAAAAAGTGCGCCTCGGCGGGGTGCATAATTGGGTGTCACTTCCGTTTGATGACAACCATTTCCACCCCTAAAAAAATTATATTATTAATTAAGGTTGAAACCGAATGACAGGTGGCAGATGAAAATAAAATATTTACCTTGCAGCACAAAATAAACGATAGAATCGTGTTTATTTTAACCACCACATTCGTCTTTGAAAAACTCCCCATATAGCCACGCCTAATCATTAACAAACAATAAACGTCTTTTTGGGTTAATTAAGAGGCGACTATAGCCATATTAACCACACATACAATGTAGAAGAGTGCATACTAAATCTAGCAGAAGTATACAAGAAATTCAAATAATAAATTTATGGTTTATAACTGTCTAGCAAATTTATTAGTTTTCCACACAAAAAATCTTAACATATGAACCAAGTAAGTCATTGTAAGCCTTAGTTAAGGGGGCTTTCAACCATACCATTTCCAATGGAGAATCCTTAATTTTTTTACGTCGACATTCACGTAGTCTGTG
>JAQGCC010000027.1:0-79441 GCA_034698905.1 Xestoiulus laeticollis | reverse complement strand
TGACTAATTGGAACACAATACTCATAATTTTCAAAGATGATAAAAAGGGGTCCATATAAACGCTATCTAACAGATTTGATGAGTCATCATATTTAAGCCTCTTTCTAATGCTGGTCTATTAGGTGATATTTAGCTGGAGCTTTACATTCAAACAAGGTATTTCATAATTATTTTTGATGGTATTTATATATTGTTTATGAAATTTTAAGCATGATGTTGCATAATTTTCTACAAATTGATAATAAGATGCAATATTTAATAGCATTTGCAACTCAATTGTTTTTCAATGATGGCAAATGACCACCATTTATATCTTTCCTGCATTTTTAATTATAGTTGATTGACTAATTGGAACACAATACTCATAATTTTCAAAGATGATAAAAAGGGGTCCATATAAACGCTATCTAACAGATTTAACAGAACCGGTATGTACTTGCAACCATAACCACATCACTTCTATATATTTAAAAATTTTGCTTAGGACATGCACTTAGTACATTTTCAAAAAATAGATTCCAAGAAGGACAAGACTTCGTTGGATAGCAGATGAGCATAACCAAATAGGCACTTCCCAATTGATGCAAATTGAGCAGAACCAACCAGGTATTAATAGCCGGAATAATAATGGAAATACAACTTGCCTGGTAGATGAAGCTGTATTTGAAAATAACAGTTCAAGTGAATCAAATGCATCCACTGATGGATTAGAAACTGAAAACAGCAGTTCAAGTGAAGCAGAAGACAGTGATAATGAAGACAAGCAGAATGGACCAAATGTCACTCGTAGACACCCACAGCATTTTTCAACAGAAATGAATAAGCTCTATGAAAATTCTGAGTTATCAGTATTGGAAACGGTTTGTCTAATAATGTTATTGGTACAACGGCATTCTTTAACAAAACAGTGCCTTACTGAAATTTTAGAATTGCTGTTTTTGCTTTTGCCAAAACCAAACTGTCTACCAAGAACCCACTATAAATTGATGAAGTACATCGAAAAATATGCTGAAGATTACAATGGTGTTATGCACTACTATTGTGAGCAGTGTCAGGGATACTTTGGCTTGGAAAGACAACTTCAGTGTACAAAATGTCAATATCCTGCTTCTGAGAAATCAAGTAAATGTTTTTTTATGGAAATACCTATAGCTGGTATTATTCGCTCCCTCTTTGAGAATGATTATATTTATAAATTTCTAGACCATAAGGTATCAAGAAAAAAGACTTCAGATGAAGCAATTGAAGACATATATGATGGTAAAAAATACATCAATTTAGATAATAACTCACAAAAGGGGAAGTATGACATTGACATAATATGGAATTCAGATGGTATTAGTGTTTTTAAAAGTCGGAATATCCAATTGTGGCCTATACAGTTTATGATATTGGATTTGCCCCCAAATATTAGACACAAGTACATGTTAGTAACTGGTCTCTGGAACGGCATTATACGTCCAAACATGAATACATTTTTTTTGCCTTTTTGTGAGTCGTTAAAGGAATTAGCAAAAACTGGTATATCTTGGATTCATCCTGAAACAGGACAAAATATAACATCAAAAGTCCATGCAATACTTGCATCTGTTGATGCTCCAGCAAGAGCTAAATTGCAAAATATTGTCCAATTCAATGGAGCATATGGCTGTTCAACATGTGAGCATCCAGGCTCAACACATCACACGGAAAGAGGGCATTCACGGGTGTATCTTCCTGACGGTAAAGAATATCCTATGCGAACAGCAGAAAGAATGCGAACTCAGTCTGCAATGGCAGTCGAAAGAAATGAAATAATTAAAGGAGTAAAAGGTCCTTCCATTCTGCAACTAATTCCAAAATTTGATATTGGTACTGCATTTGTTCCAGATTACATGCATTCTGTTTTATTAGGTGTGGTTCGAGCTTTTATGTTTTGCTGGTTAGATACTGCAAATAACGGGAAACCATATTACATTGGAAAATCAGCAGGTGAAATTGATGAAAAAATTCTTTCGATTAAACCACCAAACTATTTCAAGCGAATGCCTAGAAAGGTAACAGAACGATGTTATTGGAAAGCATCTGAGTGGAGAGCCTGGCTGCTCTACTATTCAATACCGGTATTGAATGGAATCCTTCCTGAATTATATCTGCAGCATTTTAAGCTTTTGGTTATCGGCATTTATTTGTTGCTAGAGAAATCAATTCCCCTGTTACATATTGACCTAGCTGATGAGTTGCTCAAACTTTTTGTGTCACATGTGCCAAGGTTATATGACGAGTCACTTTGTTTGTATAATGTACATCAGTTAACACATCTTGCCACATCTGTTAAAAATTGGGGACCATTGTGGGTGCACTCTGCTTTTAAGTTTGAAAGCAATAACGGAAACTTGCTAAAAATTATCCATGGGACCAAAGATGTTGAAAAACAAATTAGACGAATTTTAAAGACCATGCAAGGCCTGGCCAAAATGGAGTCATGTTTGGATATTAATCTGTTAAATGCCTCTACTTTGAAAAATGCATTCCATTTGCCACATATGTGTAGAATGCCATCTGCAGTTACTGTTGATTCTTTAATTCTTTTAGGAAAAGCTAAGTGCAATGCTGCTGCCTATCAGCAATTTCAGCGTGCTATTGCTCATTTAAGAGGAAATGCTCTTGCTCATGATGGTGTCAAACTTTATCCAAGGGCCTTTTTTAAATCATTCAATATGGTTTTAACATCAGAATATTATACAAGGGAGATTGCTACAAATAGCCACACAGTTATGTTTTCTAAGGGAAATGGCCAAAACATGTTTGGTTCAATTGTTTGTTATGCACACCTGGCGAATAACACTGCACTTGTCCTTATACGAATGATACAGACAACTGTGAATGACCCAGTTTTACTAAATCGTGAGACAACAACAAGAGTACCTCAAATGGAAAAAATTGTTGAAACAAGGGAATCGGTCATTGCAATACCTGCTGAGTCAATAAAAATGTTGTGTGTCAAGGTACTTGACTATGTTTGCATTCCTCCAAACCTATTGGAAATCAATCTATAATAATACTGCATAATGTTCAAGGTCAGTGTAACTATTATATTGCATTTTTAAATACACGACAGTATTTATTATTATGCTTTAGAAATTTACAGCAACTATAACTAATAATTATGGGCAAAATATGTACTTAATTAACAAGGCCTATGAATAAATTGAAAATATTACAATTTTTAAACCACACATTTGTATGCTTTATATAGCTTTATTATGTAAAAAATAAAATATTTGACATATATGTCGCCACATAATGCAGCCATATCTGGTTTTCTCTATAATGGTTTTCTGTATGGATATTTCCATATATGGTCTTATACTTAGTCATAACTGGTCATATATGGCGCCATATATAGCTCCATATAATTTGGCCATATATGGATATGTCCGTATATGGTTTTATACTTAGCCATAACTGGCCATATATGGAGCCATATATAGCTTTATATAATTTGGCCATATATTGATATGTCCATATATGGTCTTATGCTTAGCCATAAATGGCCATATATGGAGCCATATATAATGTCCCCATATATGAACATTTCCATATATGGTTTTATACGTGGCCATATATGGCTTATACATGGCCATATATGCCATATATAACTCCATATATGCCTAAAATCAACTTTTCCACCCGGGATGCAAATGTGTGGATTTCTGCTATAAGAATAAAGTACATTACTTATCCTCTGTTTTCTATAAAAAATGAGGTTTTTTGTCTACCTTTTAATTCTTGTTTCGTTTATATAAATAGTTGGTGTATTTAATAGTTGGCTGTACCCTAAAATATTACTGAAAAATTAAAGAAAATGTGTGAAAAATGTATCTATGCTGAAGAAATAGGTCTACTTATGTTATTTTAAAACTGTTTTCTTTATAAAAAAACTTACCTTTTATATGTTGTTTATATTTTCATCAATTACTTATTTTTCAAATAAATAGTCTGTGACGAAATGTGTGAAAACTGTATCTCTGCTTTAAGTACTTATGTTATTTTAAAAAGTGTTTTCTTTAGAAAGATGAGGTTATTTGTCTACCTTTTATATCTTGTTTTGTTTAAACTTTCATCAGTTACTTATTTTTTCAAATAAAAAGTCGATATAGGCTAATCTTGAGCAAACAAAGAGGCGAAAAGGCATCACCTCGACTATTCATTCTTCTAAGAAAGGAAGCATGCTGTGCGCAGGCGTCATTGCATGCCTTTCACAACCAACAACTTATCATACACTTATGCATCTCAAGCCCTTGAAATTTTCAAGGGTATCATCGGGGATTTTTTTTTTTTTTTAATGTGTACCTGCCAACAGTATTTTCATGATTTTGCACAACATTTCTCTTCATTCGCTATCCTTATTCAAATCCTTTGTTTACATCGTTTCGTGTTACTTTAATCCCTCGCCGCTTTTCAACATAAAGATATATCAAACAAAGGTATTATAAACGAAATGAGTTATTGAGCTCATGAGCGATTCAGCTTCCTTTAAATCTCTCAAAATGGGTGCATCTGAGCACTTGGATGACGTCTGAAATTTGGAGGAGGCGTTCGTCACTTCCAGGAAATAAAAATATATATATATAAAAAAGTCTATTATTAAGCAGATGTTTGAAGTAGTTCTCGCTCTTTTAAACCTCTTCCATCTTCTTGGGATTAGTTTTGTTTGAGAACTTAAATCACGATTTAATTAAGAAATGGCTCTCTGGGGTTTTAACCCGAAAACAGGCGAGCAAGAGCCACTCTTTATGAAACAATCCACAAGATTAAGAACAAGGATGTTTTGACACTTTAGTTTTCAAAATGCTTTTAAGCTGGTGTTATAACGTATACACTTTAGCATGATGGAAACGAAAAATCACTTTCAGATGGTACAGGGTTTCTAGAAAAGCAGCTACTATCACCTTCAGTTGACATCCAATTAGTAAAAATTGACAATTTCACACCCAAACCTAACAACTACCAAATTTTCCTTTACTGACTCGATTATCCTCTAGTTAAGTAAATTTTACTGCAATATTATATCCAATAACTCATTCCACCAAATATAGAATCCATTATCTCAAATCCAAACTTGTACCCTGCATTTTTCTAAAATAGTCTTGATATAATCCAAAACCCAACTATTGTAATTTCAATTATATTAATATGCACCCCATCACCCTAAAGCCATATCTGTACATTAATATACCATGTTTGATGAAAAAGTAGTAACGAAGTTCCTAATAAATCGATATTATACTAAATTGAAAATTGCCAACCCATATATTTGATGTAAAGCTGATATTTTAACTTGGTATATATATATTCTAAGCTTATTTTGGTATAGGTACAAAACGCTACTACTACTTAGAAATTAGTTTAAAGGAATTAATTTCAATCAAAATATGCTAAATAAAAATAAGATTTTATATTTTAAAAGCAGTCCACAAATTCAGTTTTCTTGCAAACTGATCCTAAGAGAAAAGAAATATATATAGAATTTTTCAGTACCTTTTAACAGCTTAAAACTATCTGATCATTTGGGGTTTTTGTGCAAAAAAAAAAAATCTTTCTGTTAAAATAAACAGCATTCCCATGGCACAGAAACCTTGTGATGGCTATATATAAGTGTGAAAGAAGCAACTTCTTCCACATACATATTTGCAAGAATGACAAATGCGAGACAGAAGAATGAATCCACTCAAAATTACACCCTGTTAAACATGATTTCTAATCCCGCATAAATGACACGGAATTTGCATTAGTAAGTGAATGGAAAACAAACATAGATATGCAGAGAAGATGGTGCGTTTGCAAGTCCTAACATAAACACGAAGGATGCATTAAGAAAAAGCAGAAACAACTGTTGTTTTTAAGAACAAAGAATGGGATTAAGTCGGAAAGACTACGTGTTTTTGTTTAGTCGCGACGTGATGATTAATAGTAATTTACTAACAAAAACAACGTTTTCAGATCGTTGGTAAAAAAATGTTTTCACATAATCTTGCAAGTCCCATGTTGAAAGAATATATTGACGTTCACCCTTAGAAATTATTTTGGTGTCTACAAAGCATAACAATAATTAAATTGTTGGTAGCGTTTGTGTATACCTTGCATGTACATGTATTTCAACCACAGTAAAACCTGGTAAAGGGAACGGCCACCTCTGTGTAGTGACCTCCTCTGCATAGTGACCACTTTTCATAAATAAATGTACATTATGTTTCCCTTCAAAAAATGCTCTGTATAGTGATCACCTGTATACAGTGAACACACCCACTGAATAATTTGAAGAAAAATGCTAAAAATGCATTATTTATGGAATAATTTTCGGAAATTTTCAATGGTGTCGTACAGTAAAAGCTGGTAAATGGATCACCTCTGTACACAATATTACACCCGGTATATCACCTCGAAATCCTAATTGATTCACCCTTAGCAAAAAGTCAGATCACCTAAAATGAGTTCTAGCTACGAAAACTCCAATTTGCAATAGTAAAAACTGATAACCCTGGATTTCGAGCAACTACCAGAATTGTAAAAGGATATCAGTTATATGTATAGATTGTGAATGTCAAATTTCTGTAGAGGGATCAGAGTTTTAGCATTGTTGATACGTTGCACGAAAGTCACCTCTCCCCTCCTAGGTTTATTTAGGAGATAGAAAAGGGCAGGTTTTTCAGAAGATACGACGTATTTCACCAATCAAAAATGTTTCGATGAATTTCCTGTTTTCTTAAGCACTCGCCACCCAACCCTCGTCTTGAGAAATCCAATTTGTATAGAGTGCAAATCAGGATGAACGTCAGAGAAGGCTATGCCATTGCTTCCTTCATATTCTTCTATTTTTCTTAGGTGAATTTTTGCTTTTTTGCTAAGCAAATAAAAGCAGTTTTTTTTTCTACGTCCTTTCAAATTGGGTTTCCATCAAACCTTTGCCAGGCAAGCACGAATATCAACAACAAAAAAAGATGTCTGAAACAATTTACGGCCCTGGAACTGCGCCTATCTAAATGAGCTATTGAACTGGCATTAGATCAACCCACAAACATCAGAAAGCTGTTAGAAACAAGAGAGAAATAGGGCTTCTCGCTTGACACAGCGCCCGGAAACGCCCTTAAAAATGCAATCACCGTTTCCATGGTTGCCTCCATTAACAAAACCGACCAGCTCTTATAAATACTTCACGGACAGACACACAGGCCCATCCTCATCACATCCTTTCACAACATTTTTTTTTTAAATTGAAGGAAAAAAAATTCAAATTTGTATCGTAGCAGCCATTTGCATCGAAATCGAATTTTATGCTTGCCTAGGGATGGCCACTCTTATCGAAATGATGCATGTATACGCTGAAGATGAAAATATCTTAGAAACTGTCCACGAAATAAAACAACTTTTCAACTTATTTCCTAAGCATCTTAATTTATTACGATAACCTTTTTCTTTTAATTATTTTTCCTGTGAATCAAGTTTCAAAACAATTAAGGAAATAAGAAAAATTATAAAATTAAATCTTAATCAGAAATTTTATATTATACTTCTACTAATTGCATTTAAAAAGCTCAATATATTATCCATATAGTACATCAGAAGTTGTTTAAGTCATTATTAATATATATTATACTTGATACAGTCGACTCTCGATATAACGAACAGAGTGGCTTGTCACGACCAAAATGCTTAGACCTCTTATGTATTAGCCACTTAGTATAACGAACAGCTTGTTAAACGGTTTGTCTGGTCCATATTAAAATAAATACGTTCATAACATTTTCACATATTACAGTCGCAATATTAAGTGGCTGTTTATAACGAACAGCAATTCAATGTCGTATGCTAAAAACAAAGAACATCCTAATGTGTCTTAAGATTAACATTTTCATTGATTTTAATGAATAGTTTAAAACTTAATTTCTTAAAAAATGCTAACGCTTATTTAAGGGGTATTTAAAAATACTGCACACACAATTTTCGTAATCAGCTCTAGTGTGTAGACTTTCTACAGCATTTGGCTAAAATTGTACTTCTTGTGTTTAATAGAAGACAGAAGTACTGTTGGGGCAAACAACGATGTTATTTCAGTTAGTAAATACTGCAAGGTGTCATAAAAAGCCATGAAAGTCGCATATAGGAGCAAAAAATACGTGCACAAACAGACCACTCAGTATAGTGAATGATCGATATACCAAACGAATGTCCCATCCCTTTGGCTTTCGTTATATATCGAGAGCCGGTTGTAGTGCCTATGACAAGTAGGCTAGGACAAGTTATATGGCTTGATAAATCTATGCTTAAGCTCGCTCATAAACATATCTCGACTTCAAATACAGAAGTTTTTTGTAAGATGTTTTTGCACCCTAAATCAGAATCTTAACTCGAAGCTGATTTTTTTCCACCCAAGTGCACAATGCTCGCCCATATTCATCTTGGTTTAATCCCGAGCGTTTTCTAGCCTATAACACCTTAATCCCGACCCACACATGCACGTTCCTAAGAAGCGTATTATTGTAGCGTACCGAGAATTTAGTTTGTTGATGGATGATTTCCTGGCTCTAATAAATGGGCTTTCGCTAGTTGAGTCAAGGTTGGTGTCATCCTTAATTGGCTCGCGCACTAATTAAATGGCCTCCGTTTCATAGAGTAAAACCAGTAGAGGAAAATAAGTCACTGGAATGAAGAAGGAAAATCGAGATACTCATCCCTATACAGGGTGAATTTCAAAGATGCACTTTTGATGCACATTGTTCGAGCATCACAATCCTTTCTGGATATAGACCGTGAACATTTCTAATGGACCATCACTGTATGATTCCATGGTCGTAATAAACGTGAAAAAGGAGACAACGAGAAGGAAAAAAAAGGCATGGAATGAAATAATGGTGGCCACTTAGTTCCCACTTTTGTGTCAATATACCATGCACTTTGTGGGAGAAAAGTAAACCAATGCACTATTTACCAGCTTTGTAGACACACGAAAAGCTGCCGAAGAAACGAAAACAATGTGTGGCACGTATAGACCATGCTCCCACCTCCTTAATATGAGGAACCTCTATTTCAAACTCGTTTATTTAAGGCGGGGTCTAATGAAACGGAAAAATCCGTAATAAAAAACAAGGAAACCCTTATGCCCCTTGTAAATAGGCAATCACTGCTAGCAGAAGAGCCCGCAGTGTTTGCCTATGACAAGGGGCAATATTGAAATTTCGATATTGTTAATTGTAGCATAACACTTGATAATTAAAAAACAGCGTAAATAAATGTATATAAAAGATAAATTCACAGTTCAAGCATTTTTAAGTCTTGAAAGACTCGTTAAAAATGGTATATTTCCTTTTTTCAAGCTAAATAAGAACCAGCTGCCCCTGTAAATAGGCAATCATTGCAAGCAAGAAAGCACATAGTGTTTGCCTGTATCAAGAAGCAGTTTAGTATTTATATTGTTTTCTGAGAAAGTGTAATTATATCACATATATGTTCTATAATCGCATTAAATGCTAAAAAAATAATTCAACTACATGTATATACTTGCTTTATCCTACGACAGTGTCCTCCTCTGCTGTATTGCGTGTTAATTACGTAGTCATGTAATGCAATTGATACTTATACCCTCAACTAATTACATGCTAATGAATCGTAATTGCTTATTAGCATGACGTCAATAACATAAGCCCCAGTTGGCTCATTAAGTCTTGTTGCATTAAACAATAGATGCCGCATCACATGTAACGTTGCATTTATCCCACACAATAGATATGCATCTTATAGATAGCTAATAGAATAATTTAAATATAATTTTCTTTTTTGGTATTATAGATATGCACGAAAACGACATCATCAATATGACTTAATTCGTCAAGTATGCCTACCGAAATTAACAGTTTAATTATTATTAATTAAAATGAAGAAATTAAGAACCCAAATGTCAACTAATAATTATTTTGTCAGCTTGACACAAAAAAAAATGCTTGCCAACATTTTGTATCTAATGATTAATTAATAAAACATAAAAGCTACTTTAATTTGGCTTTTACTGCAACTATTGAAATTAAGCTCATTCTATAAGACACTGGTTGTTTTATTTTAACAATGTAAATTAGGCCAATAATACAAGGAGACTTCAAAACAACCATTTTTTATGTGTGTGCAGTGATAGATTCAATGTGTGCCCTTAGGTCTTAACAAGAAAGCGAATGGCATACACAAAACCGGAACTGCATGCAAAAAAGTTGCAGTTTTGATCAATATGTAGACTCCAGTAGAGTTGTTAACATAGGCAGAAAGACGAAATGGAGAGAATGAGACAAATCGATATCTGTCAACAAGTAAGCCATTAAATGGGAAATGACCAGCCAGGCCGAAAATCGCGATTTTCCCTATGGGAAGAACGACACCTCGATTATGTAGTCTTCAGGTAATGCGTCTCGGACAAATAAGCCAAGAGGCAAAGTCCAACCGTTCATCCATAAAACACATTCTGATTTTCACATTCATCGTTCAAGTATTCTGTAAACATCTTAGAAAAGTTCTTGAAAGATTTGTGGACTGGTGGTGATGCAGGGGCCGAATTATGTAACAGTTGCGAACAGGGGGAGAATCTCATAAAACAATAGCATACAACTGAGTCTTATTAGTCATTTTATGAAAAGGGTTTCATAAAATAAATGCAATTTAAGCATCAAATTTTCGCGGGTTAAAAACCTGGAGCATTGTGTCCCTACCACCATCTAGTGAGGTGAAATGAAACGACAGAGACTTGGCAATCCTAGTCATATTCTTCCCAGTTTATACAAGGTATCCATTTTTGCCGAATATCATACATGCAGTCAACACGGGTGACAGAAGAGTAATTGGCCTTTGTTGAAGCATTATTCTGTCAGTCCGCCTTGTCGAAGAAAAATTGGATTTTATCAAAAATAGCATAAAAGCGCAGAAACAATCAGAGGCAGAGTACATTAGAGAAGAGGAGAGCACGAGTGCCACTTATTTCGGTCTCGTGTTCAATGGACTTGATCCGGATGAAAATAATAAGCTCGGAGAGAATTGCATTTTAAACAATGAGAAGCAAGAATCCCCGTGGTTATACCACCGGAAGCCAATCGTGATGAAAGAACGAAAGGGATAAACACGTGGGTGGAGAAAAAGGGATTTAGGCGATAAACAACAACAGATGGGACAAATGACTTAAAGGGGATGCACCGATTTTAAATATTTCCAGGACCTTTCATGTTTAGAACGTGTTATATTGTCCGGCAATGATTTAGACGAAATTTTATAATAGGTAGGGAACATGTCCATTCCCTATGAAGAGTTCACATTGAGCTTGAAAGGATTTATAGCGCAGTCTCGGTAATCCGACACCATATTGTACTAATCACTGTCGGATTAGCCGGAGCAGTTTATGAATGCATGTACACTGTACAGTACTGTATTATTCAATGTAGAGCCTATGTGTTTGGTTTAGAAAATCTGAATTGCTCGATACATTTTCAAACAGTAAACAAACAAACAAATGATGATTTATAGCTTAATTGCCAAAAGTTCCAGTTGTGGTAGTATAGAGAAAAAGTTCTCACCGGCAGAAAAGTGTCGGATTACTGAGGCTGCATTGTAATATATAAATTTGAAATATATTATTTTGGCTTAATTATATTGTCCCAAATGTCATTTATACATTTATTCACATTGTGAATATTAATAAAAAATGTATTTATCTAGAAAATATTTTCAGCTTTATAAAAATGTTATAAAAAGTACTTTTTATGCAGTATACATTCGAAGATGATCCCAGCATTATATTATTAAATACGTGTACATATATCTAGTATAGGAAATATTTTTATCCCAGTAACCGTATTTATATACTATTAATTTTTTATATTTTTTTGCATTTAGCGTTATGAAAAAATATATTTGCATAGCTTTTCAATGTGGATATTTTCCTTATAAAAAAATCAGGTAAGTTATAAGTTAAAGAATAAAAAATATACAAAACTGAGACATGTCGATCATTTTTGTGAACCATGCATCAAGAATGTCGACAGCATCACCTGCTCGTTTCGGAATAGCTATAGTAGAATTCCTATAAAGTGAAACATTTAAAAATCCATAAAAACACGTTTCTTTCAATTTGTTTTACTAAATTGCTCTATTTTGCACTTTTATTTGGATTGCAAAAATGGCGGGAATAAAATGTGTTGGTGCGAAGGTTGTATTTTAATAGGACTTTAAACATGCTTTTAAGACCCATAAACAGATACTAAACTTTTAAAAAAGTTAAATTTAGAAAGAAGACATTCTGGTGAAAAAAAATCTAAAGAGATCACCAAATCTCAAAGATTTCCGCTGTTTTAGAGTACACTGTGGTAAAATTAAATTGATTCACCAAGTATACATAAAAGGTGATGCATAGTAGCATAACGGAAGGCTACATGTAGATATAATGCATCCCCCGTGAACAAATGCTAATCAGTTTAAAGTTGATGCTGCTAAAAGCGACGAATTCAAATGAACGTGCTTCAAAATGCTGCAGGCTTGAATCGGTTTAGATAATGAACGGCGTATGTTTTGTCCCATAGAAACTGTCATCTGGAGGTCAGATTATTCCCGGGTCAACACATCGAGTAAATGTCGTCTTGTTTATACGCTTTGAAAATATCAACACAAACAGCTGTTCTTAAAATGCATTTTCTCATTGTTAAATGTTCCGCCTACATTTTCAGAAAACTTCAAAAAATGTTGTTTTGGCAGGACCGTGGGAAACTCAAAATATGATGCAAAACTAGGTTTAAAATTGTTTTTTAGATTGTAATGGGTGGGAGAAAGCTATAAAAACTTCAAACAGAGTGCTGCAAAAAAGTGTTGTATACACTGAAATCTATACATTATTTAGTACTGACATTTTCTTAAATCTTAGATGCAAAAATACAAAAAGTGAATGCATTCACATGAGGAAGGGTGTGTCATGTTAAATTTTGAAATACCACTTCAACACCTACATGTACGTATTTTAATCTCCGATTAAATTTAAATAGACATGGCACAACACCTTGAATTCATTCATTGAGAAACTATTTTCAATTTAATGTCGTCACATTTGCAGGGTAGCAAAGTGAGCTAAACAAAGCAGTTGGCTAGCAATTTTCAGCCAAAACGAAAATAATAGCTAACCGGCATACCGATTGTGGGGCCTAGTTGGCAAAAGCCCAAATCTTTTGAACGCTTTATCTAAAGCTCACTCAACTGTACTTAAACGTCACTCAATTATTACTGCCTGTGAAGAGAAATGTTTAATTAGTGACTATGTCGATTGGCTCCTTTAACAGTTTTATTCAGGATCAAGGGCGTTATCATGTTGCAAAATACGACATGGAAAATATTTTACGTTTTATTTTTTGTTGGAAGAAAATCAACTACAAAATTGTAATGGTAATCAATGTAGACAAGAAGAGGAATCAAATATGGCCGTTCTGGGGCAGAAAAAAAAAACACCCTATGGCGGCCAAATGCCAAAACACTAATTTGTTATTTTAATGTTACTAGTCCCCAGTGGATAAAAGAAACAAAAAAATTGCACGTACAGGAACATGGCATTAAGCACATCCTGAAATCTTCCTAATTTTTGGGCATATTGCCTATACGTCCTGAGGTTTGCCAATTTCTACTAGCATAGAAGGGCGTACATCCTCCTACGATTCAATCGAAATTTGGACGAAAAGCAAATGTATGCAAATTCGATGCTGCCATGAAATGCTCTCAAATTGCCATTTTCTATGTGTCCTGATGTGCCAATAAATTGGCAAGTTATAAAACACTACATCTGAAGAAATAAACTAAGTCAGCTTCTTAATGAGATTGAAGAGTTTTGTATACATGTAGATCTGAAATACAAGTGTATATTTCTGACAAAGGCTGATTATTATTATTCGAGCAAGACACGTTAATTTGAAGCACGAGATAAGGCACTTGAATAAAGTAGCATATAACATTCATGCTTCAATTTTCCAATGTACTGTTCATAAAATTGTCTAATATTGTTTGGTATTGCAAAAATGCTATTGTGGAATGAAATAACGAAAACTCTTGCTTATTTTAAATCATGGAAGCGTTCTTCCTAAATTTACTTCAGAAAAGTGGTCGAATCAGCAAGTTGTAAAAATGACCAATGAGGAAGATATTTAAAGTAACAAATTGCTTCTTTCTACCTGAACTTTGGCCGACTTGGGTTCCACCACTTGCAAGACGTTGTCATCTGGAGCTCTCCATGGTTCCTTGTCGAAGGTCACGTTGGCGTTCATAGTCTCCTATGCAGTCAACTTGTCATTCAGAAGGGCAATGTCATGTAGAATGTGTTCCATGTTCGTAATCCAATAATTCAAATAATTACATACGAAAGGTCCCGCACTCCTTTCGAAAAACTCACTAATAAAAATAAACGAAATCAGATCGTTACTAGCAAATTCATTTACATTTTAGTTACATGTACTTGCACAACTTCCAAGCAATACAAAGTGATAATTTGTGCTTTAAATTTCAAATATTTAATATAAAATTCCGATATTAATCTCTGTCATGAAGTGGCTAAAACCGCATGCATATCTGAAGGAGAGGATTTTTTCATCTTTTGTCTTCGGCTATAATTTAGCTAATAACCCAATTCACCACAGAGGCTGTTAAGAGGGTTGCATACCAGAAACAGCCTTTTTTTTCTAAATTATTTTTTAATTTAATTCTGGAAACTGATAGGAACAACTGGAATGCACGAGGACCTAGCATAAATATTCTATTATTTGTTTAATTTTTTTGTTTATGTACATTATATTCCATTTTATGGAAATATGTCTGTAAAGTTTGCCAGACCCTCTACAATTATAAACATATTTCCATAAAATAGAATATAACATTTCATTTGTTCCTAACAGTTTCCAAAATTAAATTAAAAAATAATTTAGAAAAAAAATGCTTATACTGGTATGCAACCCTCTTAAGCGACTGAACAGCTTTCAATGGCTGGAATGCCTTAGGAAAGCTTTGGCATTCCAGCAATAGCTGAGGAGCCTCCTGCGTAGTGTTGCCATGGTGCTACCCAAACAAGCACCATGCACGTGTGGAGTTACCAAATGTTAATTCAAACCATGCCAGCATTCCTTATCAAGCTCAGTGTTTATTAAGTGTTAAAATGTGCACCAATTGAATAACAAAAAATAGGTGCGAGTGCAAATGAACAAAAGTCTCACCTTTTAGTTTTATTAATGAGTTACACTGTATTTTAAAAGCCGAATGTCCGACGGAATTGGTGTGACTAGTGCTCAAATTTGTTAAAAATGGCATTAGCAGAGAAATGCACGGGCATTCAGGAAGCGTTTCCAACACGGAGCAACGTACAGCCCGAAAGTCGAAACTTATTTCGAGCCAAAAACCGAAATGGCGAGATTCCCAACCGAACGACGACGACGGTGATGATGGCATTGAAAGCGGCGGCGTGTACTGTTTAGGGCGTTTGACACACTCAAAACACGACAAACATTAAATTGCTGCTAAAATTTCTATTTATTCCACTTGGCAGGCGAATGCGCGAGCGATTGCCAATTATGGTACATCTAGTATATTGGGCGAAACGGGTAACTACAAAAACAACGCAATTTTTAAAGAATTTATTTCAAGCATTAAAAAAATATTGTTAAAGAATGCCAAATTCCTAAATTCCCAAAGTTCAAAAGTTGTAGATTCTGAAGATTCCACGCATAAGTCCATACCTACCTGATCTAAAGGTCGTTCAATAAAATGAAAGTATTCATACACACAAAAAACGACATTTTATAGTTTTTATTGCATTTTCAATATTTACATGTACATACAGATTGGGCTAACATCTAAAGTAGTCAAGATTGCCCTTTCAACGTTTCAATAATAATATTAAAGACTCACCACTTGTGAACCGATATACAAATTAAATACTTTTTGTATTAAAATAGCCATAACAATTTCCATAATACTTTTAATGAAGTTAGGAGGCTACGAATTTACACGTTCGAAAGCACGCGAAAAATTGCAGTTTGGTGCAGATACTGACGATTTTCAGTATCTGCACCAGAACGGAGTTTTTTTTTTTTTTTTGCACATTTGTGCGCAACCTTATCCCAGAAAATCAAAACTTTTATATTGTGGATATGAGAAATATTAGGTGAAGTCTTTACTTTGTAATTACAAACCAAACTGAAAAAAGCATAACGTTTCATAAATAATAAAATTCTAGTAAGAATACGAGGTTCTCTGCTTCAAGTAGTACCATAACACCTGTATACAATAATAATTTTTGTTTGACAAGCACGTTTGGTGTTGACTATTAATAACCTCCAGTATTGAATAACAAAGACACGACAATACAAGTAATAAAAAGCACCTCGCATGCTAATTGTTACAGACCAGTTGAGCATTCCACCTTAGATAAGTCACCGTGCAATTGCCGGGATTTTTTTTAGATTAGTTTGTATGGACAAAAACGGCATTTATGGAACTGCGGCTAATTGATTCTTTAATGGGACGTGAACTTCAACTGATGATAAGGCTACGAGCCACAAATTCAAAGGTATCTACGATGGAATGATACGTGTAGTGGTTAGAAATCCCTTTTTTTTCAAACACTAATGAATGATTCACAAATCCGCTCAATCAAATGACTCAGAAAATCGTTTCACCATATCGGAATTCCAAAATTTGTTATATCGACGTAACGAAATTAATTGGTTACGTCGGCATAACAAGTTTTGGTACATCAACGAGTTGCGTTTCCGCATGCCGACAGGAAACTGCCGCCGGCAGCTCCCGTTCGGAACGACAAAAACGCCGTTGTGCCAACATAACTTTCGTGATATCGGTTACGACAAGAAAAGTTGATAAGCCACGCTGATATTTTTCAAACTTGGATAAGATCAGACTATTGGCCGATAAAACAAGCAGATATAAAAACCGACAACAACTAGCGCCCTCCTCACTTGTCGTCATCGCTATCAGTCTCGTAAGCCGGGCTCGTGGGGCTGTAGCTAGGGCTAGCAGGCGAGTACCCAGGGGTGGTGGGGGAATAGTGAGATCCTTTCGGGCTCGTAGGAGAGTAGGTTGGACTGGTGGGGCTGTACTTGGGGCTTGTGGGCGAGTAAGTGGGGCTCGTGGGGCTGTACTTGGGGCTCGTGGGACTGTACTGGGGGCTGGTGGGGCTGTATTTCGGGGAGCTCGGCGTGTAGGTAGGGCTTGTGGGGCTGTACTTGGGACTCGTGGGACTGTACTTGGGGCTGGATGGAGAGTAGGACGGAGAGGTGGGAGAATAGGTCGGGCTGGTGG
The DNA here is from genome assembly GCA_034698905.1 of Xestoiulus laeticollis. NCBI lineage: Eukaryota > Metazoa > Arthropoda > Diplopoda > Julida > Julidae > Xestoiulus > Xestoiulus laeticollis. Next base: position 62,092 of record JAQGCC010000027.1, on the reverse strand, counting down.
GGCTGTATTTGGGGCTGGTAGGGGTGTATTGGGGTGAGCCGGGGCTGTAGCTCGGACTGGTGGGACTGTACTTGGGACTCGACGGGCTGTAAGACGGCGAAGTCGGAGAGTACGACGGGCTTCCGGGACTGTAGCTCGGGCTCTGCGGCGAGTAATGCGGCGAGCTGGGGCTGTAGCTCGGGCTGGTGGGACTGTAACTGGGACTGGTGGGGCTGTAGCTCGGACTCGTCGGACTGTAACTGGGGCTCGTCGGGCTGTAGCTCGGAGACGCCGGCGTATAGTTCGGCGAGCTCGGGCTATAACTGGGACTCGTGGGGCTGTAGCTCGGGCTGGTGGGACTGTAGCTAGGACTCGTCGGGCTATAGCTAGGGCTGGTGGGGCTATAGCTAGGGCTGGTGGGGCTGTAGCTCGGGCTCGTCGGGCTATAGCTCGGACTCGTGGGGCTGTAACTGGGACTCGTGGGACTGTAGCTCGGGCTGGTGGGGCTGTAACTGGGGCTTGTCGGACTGTAACTCGGACTGGTTGGGCTATAACTCGGGCTCGTAGGACTGTAGTTCGGGCTTGTGGGGCTGTAGCTTGGACTGGTGGGGCTATAGCTGGGGCTGGTAGGGCTATAGCTCGGGCTCTGGGGCGTGATCGAAGGCGAGGTAGGGGCATAGGCCGGCGATGATGGGGAATAACTGGGCGACAGTGCACCGGCAGGCGATGGAATGTAAGGGCTGGAAGGTCCGGGTGAAGACGGGGACCCTGGTTGAGGGGACCATGCCGGGCTATATCCTGGACTGTAGCCGCTGGCATCGCTGGCAGCAGAAGGCGAAAAGCCAGCCGCACCAGGCGTCATGCCGCTTCCGACTCCCGGGGACCAAGCGCTGGCGTAGGCAGGAGTGGCACCCTGGTTCCAAGGCGTCATCTGGGGCGAAAGGCCGCCTGCCGTGGGGCTCGCGGCGGCGCCGAAGAACATTCCGCCAGCGCCCATGGCTCCAGGAAGATTAACAGGGATCTCCATGCCATATTTGCACTTCTCGGCGTCCAACATCAGATCGAAGCATCCAGTTCCCATCCTGGCCAGCTGACCCAGCATGATGTTCTCGGACACGCCCTTCATGGGGTCGCTTTCGGCATGGGCAGCAGCGTCCATCAAAATGTCCACAGTTTCCTCAAAAGAGCATCTCATGAGACAGCCCGTGTCCTGCCTGTTGATGCCGTGACGGGTGATGGCCATCAAGTGGCCCTTGGCTGTCATCACGTCGCACAAAAGGGCCAAGTGACGGTAGTTTACGTAGGAACCGTCGAAGGAGATGACGTGGTTCATTTCCTTCTCTACCGATTTTCTCACAGCTTCAATGCCGAGCACCTAAAAGCAAATTTTAAAAAATTTAACGACCCAAGTGGAATAAAAAAACAAGCTCGATTCATTATTCGGAAACATAATTTGTATCTCCTTCTTTGGCACAACACTTCGCATTATAAAGAAGATTGCTTCCTATTTTCAGAAGATTTCACATTTCAATATTTTCCTCAGAAAAGGCACGATACTGGCAATGGCATTAACCAGACCGCGTGGCAGAGGAAACTTTTCGGATCAAGAGGGTTGCATACCAGAATAAGCCTTTATTTTCTTAATTTAATTTTGAAAACTTAGAAACAAATGGAATGTGCGAGGACCTAGCATAAATATTCTATTATTTGCTGAAAGTTTTTGTTTATGTATGTTTCATTTCATGGAAATATGTCTATAAAGTTTATAATTGTAGGTCTGGTAAACTTTACGAACATATTTCCATGAAACGGAACATACATACACCTAAACATAAAATAGAATAACTGTGCTAGGTCCACGTACATTCCATTTGTTCCTTATCAGTTTCCAAAATTAAATAAAAAAATAATTTAGAAAAAAAAGCTTAGTCTGGTATGCGACCGGATTAAAAGAAAAAAAACGCCGGCTTACCGAAAAGATTTCGCAGATGTCGTTGGAGTGCGTCCTCACCGGATCGACGTCCCTCTCGGAAAGCACCTTCATCAGACTAGTGCCGTCGGTTTCCAAAAGCCACTCCGCGATGGCCTTGTACTCCCCGGTGTCGGTGATGACGATACGCTTCTTGTCGTCGGTCGAAGGCAAGTGCATGTACACCTTGGCGATGCTCTCGATTCCCTGCAGAGTCATGTCGCTCAACATGTTCGCCTCGATACATCGGAGGAAGACGTCGTCTTCCATTTTGTCTACCTGTTCTTCCTCCTGAAAAATCATGATGGGAAATTGGCATATTTAGCATACGTTCAAAAAGACTAAGCAACAAAAATAAACGCGAGAACACTCACATCTTGAAACTTGCTGTCATCGTTGTTCATAATTCGAATACGAAGAATGAGTTTCTCCGCATTGTCATCGTTGAAGATGCAATTGAGATCGTCTCCGAACCCCGCGTTGATTTTCTCGGAAATCTGTTCCATGGTCAGCTTCTTGTCTGGAATAGATTGCAAGGATCAAACGTTAGCATTCGGCGTCGAGCATGTTAATAACAAAATTGTATCTTTGCTTTTGGCACAAAATGGACATTGTAGTCACATTTTGCTTCCTTGAAAGACTTTCAGTTTATCCTCTCAAAGTGGCGCTAGCGCACGAGAATTTAATTTAGTGCGTTAGTATGGCGGCCAACGAGGAAGGGCAAAGCGTATTTATCTCCTTGCCAACTCACCAGTCATTCTTTTGCGGTCCAACTCGATACGAAGCAGCCAAGGAGAGATGCGAGTTGGGTCGAAATCGGGCATTTCGTAATAAACGTTGACGAACTCCTGATCCTCGGCAATGACGGTGTTCTGCGGGTCGGGATCATAGTAAATGGCGGTGTTTGCCGTCACCTTACGGAGAGTCGTGTGCTCCAATCTACAGAGAACGTCCTGAAGCGCAAGTTCGAGTTATTAATTTAAATCAATCGGAATTTCACAAGTTTTAAGAACAGAAATTAGCGCAAAATCTTTACCTTCGCCTTCTCCGCATCACGGGCAGCCGCACCAGTGAGAAACACCGTCAAAGACGGCGTCTTGGGCTTCTTGGAAATGTTGATGATTTCCTTGAGACGCGGCACGCCCAAAGTTACGTTCTTAGCAGACACACCGGCGTAGTGAAAAGTGTTCAGGGTCATCTGGGTGGCTGGTTCTCCGAGGGACTGGGCGGCAAGAGCCCCCACCATCTCTCCGGGCTGGGCCTGAGCTTGATTGAACCTCGTCTCGACTTCACCCAAGAGCCACTCGAAGGCTTCCGTCGACAGCCGGAATTCTTCGGCAACACGCTTGGTGCACAACGTCGAATGTATCAGACATTTGAAAAGCAGCGTCGCATTTTCGTTGGCTTGCTTACTGAGGGCGTCTTCACCAGGCACCATGATTATTTTCTGACATAGCTCACGAACCCCTAGAATGATAATCGCGTTTTAGAGGGGGCAAAAGGTACCGGTGCTGCGACCAAATCGGCTGTATCGGAAAAACCAAATGGAAACGTACCTTCGAGTACTTTCAAGGGACTTAGATCCGTTGGGGCTCGTACGTTTATATGGAAGATCTTTTGAGCATTCCAAATCATACGCTGTAAATTGCCAGGCAACACCACCTGAAAAGAAAACGTTCAGAAATATAAGCAAGACTAATTTTCACATAGTCTCGAATTACGTTTTAAAGCAAAGCCTCGATTGGAATCAACTCTAAAATTTTGTATCTCTACGTTTGGCACCAGTATGATAATGAATTTTCATCAGGCTTCCTTGAGAGACTATAAATTTATCCTCTTTTATTTATCTGGCACTGCAACTCCAAATTGGTACGAGCAGCAGTATGGCGTGAGGAATACATCAGGTCATCAGACCCCGCAAATATCTAGCGCTTAGCGATGAGTTTTAAAACCGGTGCTTACTTTGTTATCACCCTTAGGGAAAATGGATCGGAGCAATTCACGTTCCTGCTTCAGGCTTTCCCACTCCGCTTCACACTCCGCCACAACGTGGGCACTTCCGATCAGTTCCTTCACGATCTCCTCGTTGAAAACCCGTCTCAGCTGGCGTTCGTTGGTCACGTCGAACTTGAACTTCTTTTCGAAAGCCTTGTTGGACGGCTTCAGCGTAGGCAGATATTGGAATTCGACAGCGCCGCCATCGAGCCCATCTTCGCCATAACGAAGCTGGATCAGTTGGGCCACGCTGTTTCTGATTGTTCCGTCATAGGCTACCATGACGCTGGAAAAACCAAAATTTGGGAAGTTGATTAGGTTTTTGTTCGGAACCCACTAAGGGTTTAAGAGGGTTGCATACCAGAATAAGCCTTTTTTTCTACATTATTTTTTTATTTAATTTTGGAAACTGATAGGAACAAATGAAATGTAAGAGGACATAGCATAAATATTCTATAATTTGTTTGCATTTTTTGTTTAATATTTATGCTAGGTCCTTGTACATTTCATTTGTTTCTATCAGTTTTCATAATTAAATTAAAAAATAATTTAGAGAAAAAGGCTTATGCTAGTATGCAACCCTCTTAACGAGCAAAAGATTGCTCATTTCTCACCTCTCCATAGCCTTGATCAAACGACGCTGGATGTAGCCAGTTTCGGCAGTCTTTACGGCAGTATCAATCAAACCTTCACGTCCTCCCATGGCGTGAAAGAAAAACTCCGACGGTGTGAGACCGGCAAGATAAGAATTCTCTACGAAGCCACGACTCTCGGGACCGTAGTCGTCTTTGATGAAATGCGGGAGGGTTCTCTTTCGAAACCCAAAGGGGATTCGCTTACCCTCTACGTTCTGCTGCCCCACGCAAGCAATGACTTGAGAGATGTTAATCTTGGAGCCCTTTGCTCCGGACACCACCATGGACTTGAAGTTGTTGTACTCTGAGAGAGATTTCTGGGCACTGCCTCCGGTCTTGTCACGAGCATCGTTAAGAATGCGATTCACCTGATTTTCAAAGGTCTGTCGCAGGGTGTTACCAGGCGTGGGCTCCAGCTCGTCGTTGTGGGCTTTCTCGATGACCTCTATCACGTCTTGCTTGGCTTTCCTAATGGAATTCTGGATGTCGTTGTAAGTCTGGTGATCGGCAATGGTGTCTCCGATACCTTTTTACAAACGAAAAAAATGCAATTCATGTAGCAGACCACAATTACTTATCAAACATGTTTGGATCAAAGAACCAAAAAAGAATTTGTAAATCTGTATCTCTACTTTCGGCACCAAAAGGCCATGTTAGACGCAATTGGCTTCCTCGAGAGATTGTTCAATTTATCCTCGGTGTATCTATAGAAACCTGGCACATCTGCTTTCAGCGGAAAGCAGTGCGTGGCATGAGGAAATCCAAACGGTAAAGAACTCTTTAATGCTCGCTCGTTACTTACCGATAGTGAGACCTTCCAGAAGAAGCCAGTTATTGACCACCGTCTGAATGTGAGAATAGAACAGGCCGGCAGTCTGCCATCCCAACTCCAGCATGACAATATGCAGCAGTGAACCGGCGGAGGTACCGAGCGTCTTCTTGCAAAGGATGCCGCAAATCAGTTCTCCGTGCTCCACCAGAACCTTGGTGTCTCCAGGAGAGATCCACTTGTAGGGACCGTCGTCCTCCTCGTCCGGATGGGTGAAGTGGGTTCGAACGACGTTTACGTTGCCAGGAATGATGAGGGAGAATATCTGCTTCCCCGTCCACAAATGTCTGGGCTTCAGCAGGGCAGGTTGTGGCACTTTGCCGTCCCAAATAGGCAAGAACATCAAAATGTTCATGATTTGATCCTATTTTGAATAAAGACAACATGTTAACGTTCAGGATTCCTTCCCAGTACATAAAACCAATTTTTCAGCATCTTTTCTTAAAATGTTTCTCTACTTTCGGCACCAACAAGAACATAACGTTCATCTGGCTTCCTCGAGAGATTATTTATATATCCTCTTAACAAAAAAACGGCGCTTCTGCTTAACAGTTTTGAGCAAAAGAGTGGCGAGAGGAAAAAACAAGAATTTATAAAACCAACAGGAAAAATACCTTTTCTAAAAAGACGTCACGCTTGGTCATTTTCCGTACAGCAGTCAAGGTGTCTTGCACAATACCCATGACGGGTCTATTCGACTGCGGGGTGATAATCTGACGAGGTACAATTGCCAGTTCCTCGATTTCGGCCCTGGTTTCCATGGACTGGGGCACGTGCAAATTCATCTCGTCGCCGTCGAAATCGGCATTGTACGGAGTGGTGACACTGAAATAATTATAAAGGCACGTTAGAACCTTGATGGGGTAACTTAGAAGCATGCAAAGTTGTTACCAAGAAAATCTCGCTAACCTCAAATTCATCCTGAAAGTTGACCACGGGAACACACGAATGTGATGCCCCATCATGGACATTTTGTGCAATGTGGGCTGACGGTTGAACACGATGACATCTCCATCACGCACGTGGCGCTCCACTTTGTAGCCGCATTGCAAGTGCAAATCGCTCGGCTTGGGATGAAACCGGAGATCGATGCGCTCGCCGTTGTCCCTCACGATATATTTTGCACCGGGATACTGGCTGTTTCCCCTGCGCACCAAATCTTGCATTTTGTCTATGTTGAAAGGCGTTACGATTTCGGGAAAGGTCAGGTTTTGGGCGATGGATCTCGGAACGCCAACCTTAAAAATTGCAAGGATTTCCAACATAAGAGCCATTTGACTTATGTTTTCAATTTCGAGAGTGCAATGGGTATATCTAATTTAAAAATCCATAGTACAAAAATTAAATTTTGTTCAATTCAATAAATTTTGGAAAAACTTAAAATACCCACACTATCGTTTGATGAAAACTGTTTGTAATGAATTTTAAGATATTCTTCGATAATTTTTATCATAACTTTTAAATAACAGCAGTTGAACCAAAATTTGGAAACTATAACATTTCCGTCGATATTTTAAAATTCATTTTATCCAGTTTTGTCCGTAGTTAGAAAAAAGGCAAGCAAAGATCGTGCATTTCACAATTACCTGATCAATCTTGAGATTTGGGTCAGGTGTAATGACAGTTCGGGCCGAAAAGTCCACACGCTTTCCCATAAGATTTCCACGAATTCTCCCTTCTTTGCCCTTCAGCCTAGCTTTAAGAGATTTCAGGGGTCTGCCGGATTTCTGCATTGCTTTAGGAAGTCCGGGCATGTCGTTATCTACGAGAGTGGCAACGTGAAATTGCAGCATCTTTATGTTTTCTGCAATGATGTGAGCAGCAGCTCCACTTTGTTCGTTTCTGGTCAGTTCGTTGTTTGCTTTGACTATGTCGGCCATTTTATGTGTCAGATCGTCCTGATTCCTTGCAGATCCATACATGACGACAGCAGGACGTACTGGCAGAGGTGGGACAGGAAGCACCGTAATTAACATCCAATCTGGGCGGGAATATTTCGGTTCCATGCCCATGATTAGTGACTCTTCGTCCGTGATGTGCTTAAAGATCTCCCATACTCTCTCGGCCGTAAGTACTATCTTGCGCTCCTGCGAGTCTTCGTTGACGTGTTTCCACTCCGCAAAAAGATCCAGGCCAGATCGACGAATGTTTGGTTGATAACGACCACAACCACCGTGATTCTGCAAAAAAGAAAAATGCAAATTTTTTATTAACAATTTTGAGATCTAATCAGCATTTTGATATTGCCGAAGCCTTAAAAATATCAGTTTCATACCACGCGTTTGTTTTGTTCTGCATCAGCACCTTCCTGCTGGCCACCGACATCCATTTCGTCTCCGCCTTCGCAAATATTTTTGCCTTTACAAAGATCGTACACATGGGCCAATCGTTTCCTGGGTTGTCCTTTTGATTTTAGAAGAATTTCTTTAATTTTTGGGTTATTCTATTGGAATAAAAAATTCACAAGATTAGAATTCCTCAAAATAACGCTTCAACAGTTTTAACTCAGTTTGGGTACGCTATAAAAGGGACCTTAAAAGTAGGCCATTTACAGCAAACCAACTTTTTACAACAATTAAATACTCACAGGGTTGACGAGGAGCTTAGAGCAGTAAAAGCAAACGCAACGCAAGATCTTTATTGTTTTGGTGAGAAAACCGCAGTGAAATACTGGCTTGGCCAATTCGATATGTCCGAAATGGCCTGGACATTCTGTCATATTGCCAGCACATGTTTGGCATCGAGAAATTCGGTCAATAACTCCTTGTCGGGGGTCCATTAGGCCTCCTTGTTTAGGCCGGCCACCTTCGTAGATTTCAGGGAAACGAATACCGCCTTCAGTGACAGACATTCGTTTCTGAAATATAAAATTACATTTGTAAGTTTTCCTTTACATTTATTTGGTTGCTATGTACGTCAGTGAACGAAGCAATACAGAATCCGATTATTAGGGTTCATTCGCAAAGGCCGCTCGGGGGCAGCGCCAAAATTTAGACCCTACCCCCCCCCCCTTTATGGACATCATTCGTAGATGGCCCCATTAAACAAAAATTAGACAATTTTATTTTTCTCAATATGTACTTGTAATTTTGTAAAATCAGTAATTGTTAATGTTCAAAATGTGCAATTGTGTAAAAAAAAAGCATGTTTTGTCAGTTCCTTGACCAAATCTGTTGACATAGATTGGGAACCATTGTGCAACAGATAGGTAGGCCTAACTCATGATTTTATTTTCTGGACTAAGTTTTGCTCCGACTGCGATCGACGTACATTCAAACTATTCACAAACATGCCTGGAATCGCTGGGAACAAATTAATTTGCACTTACTACTTCATCTGGACTCAAAATTCCAAATTGGACTTTCCGCACCTCCCGCAATGGAGCACGCGAGTCATTTCCTAAGTACGTCATTGTTGTACGAAGACGAAAAAGCTCTAAAAAGTAATTAAAATCTAGCCTAAATGGCCATATTTTTGTCTACACACGTGCACCTTGTTGCACAGCACTAGAAACCGCAATCATTACTTGAAATTATTTCCAAATTATTAAGCAAATGTTAAAACTCAACCAAAAAGAACAATGGCGCCCACGAAAATGAACGCGCAATTTCAGGTTTCTCAGCTCTTATATACTGTGGGTAGTAAACGGGGTCTTTCAAACTGACTTCATGTGCTATCGACGTCATCATCCGTACCAGCGCCACCTATAACATAATTTACTTTAAATTTCATCCTTTACGGCGCTCTAGCTAACTACTTGTTTTGGCGCTATATTTGAAATGTCTGAGATGTGTGGAATTTTATTTTTGTCAATAATCCAAGATTCGATGCACTTTAAATAGTCTGATTTACATTTTATCAACACAAGACTAATGTATACGAATGTAAACTACTACAAAAATACAAAATTAAGAAAGTGGGACCATTTAGTAATTTAGATGAGTGAAATTTCCAAAACAAAATTACTTACGGCAAGAACATCAAATTCCGAAACGAGTCCAGTTAGTTTAATGCTTTTTAATGGCTAAACGCTTACACCAGGGTCTTCGTCACTACCTGGAGATTTTTTTTACGAAGGGGAAACTTCCACTTTCCTCTTGATGTATCTTTAACTCACAAAGAAAAAATTCCTACATGCCTCGATCATGAGAACGAAGCCTGCAACCCACTCTCACTAGAGCTACATGTATAGCCTAACAACAATTGAATTTGAATAAACCAAGTTAAAAAAAATATTTTCAATTACATTACACAAGTCATGTTGATCTTACTTTTAATGAGGAAGCAGTAATGGAATAAAACAGTTAAAAAACGTCTTCCAACAGCTCACACAACGTTAGCAGCAAGATCATGATGATAAAAATGCCTTTTTCCGTTTTTGTGATCTACAATCCAAAATGTCCCTCTATTGAAATCGTTTATATGCATACAAAAATCAAATAAACAGCCGCACAAAATAAGTTTTGCTTTGTTGAGAGCAAGAGAGAGAGAGAGAGAGAGAAATTTCCCAAGATCATATTGCGGAGTTATTGATGTCAAAAACAGCAGCAAATCAACCGTGCAGGAAATATTCAATGCGATAATTTGTACAATGCTTGAAATACTGCCTGCAGGAAACCCTATCAATTATATACTCGTATCAACTCAATTCATCGTTCATAAGTTTCTTCTAAGCTCTAGTTTCTCTCGAGTTTCTAGAATTTATTATACAAAGGTTACAGGATTTACTCAGTCGCAATCCTGAAAGAAAGAAAAACCTGGCAGCTTAATCAAGGAATTTATCAATAATTTATGAAGCTGCATTCCATGTAGTTAAAACTGGTGCACCATAATAATGAGGCTCAATCGGGGAACTAGAACGTCTAATTCAATCACAAACTGCAACATCTCCTCATAAATCAAAGGCCTCTGTTTGTTTGTTTTTAAACTTCTCGTTCCACCACAATAAGGTACAATCTCCAGAAGAAACTCTGAACTGTTGAAATTTACAAATGGCATTGTGTTGTCTAGGGATGGTCAAAACGGGTATAGAGCTGGAGATCGGGAGTTAACGAAAACAATTTATGTTACAGTGACAAAACTTGTTTATATTGTGAACGGTCAACTAGGGGAAACTGATAACAGAAATTGGTTTGCAGAAAAGGATGCGACATGTGGGGGAAAATGGAAATCTGGATATAACAATCAGCTCACTACGCCACGTAGTTATACTGGTTTGCATTGTCTTTGTCCCGTTCCATGTAATCCCGATCGATCAGGCTTTCGATTCTCTTTTTCAAATCTGCTGGCTGTAAATTAATAATTTTCGAACGTTAGTTGCACGGCTGCAAATACTTTCCAAAAAACAGGACCAAATTATAACTTACCCTCACTGGGAATTTTAGCTGATCGTAAAGTTCACTTATCAGAAGGTTGTGCGTAAGTTTCTTCCTCATTTTCATGATGCGAACAATCGCGGCATCGATCTGGCACTGCCTGTCTTGAAAAACTCGCTCTGTTGTATTCACGTTTTCTTCCGTCTGATATATTAAAAAGGTATGCGTATTACGGCGATGGTTACGATTATTATGAAACAATAGAGACAAAAAATAAGCAATAGACATAGTTACAGTTTCTTTCATTTGAATTTGGTTGATTTTGATACGAAATAACTTGTTGGTGAACTCCTTGTTGAAAATAAACCTATCTTTATCTTCAACATTTTTACCCTAAATAACACAATGTCGACATTTATGAATTAAATAATTTTTTTGGAAAAAAAAGATTGCATTTTATCCATTTTTAAAAAACACACCTTTGGACTTTTGGCTAAAACCCTGGCTTTGCCACAAGCGATGGACTGCAGAGTTCTTCTAAGTTCACTATCCTCTACAAAATAAACATTACATTAAAGTAATAACTAAATATATAAGAGTGCTTATCTTGATTTTCAATGTTTCCTACCAATAGCAGTTGCTTGCTTGATTTCTTCAAAACTAAATTCATCAGAATCGTTGAACATGAGTAAGACCAGAGTTTGAAAAAGAGAGACTTGAAGTTCTTTGCGACCCTGCAGAGATATTACGATTAAATAAATAACAATTGAAGGTAGCATTGACATCGTAAAGCCATGAATCATTGTGCTTGCCTGCAAAAACTCAGCCCTTAATACGCAATGACCCAGTGTCGGCTGCCATTGCAGTTTGCGCCCGCTATGTTTACCGAGGTAAAACTTTTTAAAAATTTCTTGATATTGCACCATCTGAGAAAATAATTTCGTTAAATAAAATGCGCTAATAGAGTACAAAATGAATTACAATGTTATGGACACCTATTTCGCATACCTCAGGTGGCATATGAACCTCCACATGAGGGTAGGTAGGCCAATAGCCCATTGTCAAAATATTGACGGTCAAGTCGATATTGCCAGATGAATTGATGTTTTGAATATGCTGTAAAATGTTTAATGCCAAATAATTTTTAGGTTAGCGATAATTATCTTGTTTACAGGTAGAAAGCGTACATGCACTGGCACTAACCTGCTTAAATGCCAGCATTATGTCTTTAGATAATTCCATATCTTTAAACATCCCTTCGAGTTTACTAGTGAAAGCGGATCCGCATTCCTGTTTTAATTTGGAGAGCATGGATTTTTCCGCATCAACGGAAGCGCTCTTTCCTACCAGCAATCGCTTTGCCAGGTCTTTCTTGTAAAATGCTTCAAAGACATCCTTGCCTGAGAATCATAGATGGACGTTATCAAGAAATTGGGCAGACATAGGAAAGCCGCAGTTACGAAACCCTCACAGATAGTTGCACTAACCGTGGATAAATCTAAACAGCACCATTATTTTATCCAAGAGTCTTTCCAATTCTTCTTCGGTGGCCTCTTTGTTACCTGCCCGAAGCTTAGAATCAACAAATTTGGCTGAAATTATATAATCGTGTTCTTAAACCTCCGTTTGCAGAAAAATGCACAGTATTCCATGAAGAATGCTAGCTCCGTTAAACGACTTGCCTATTAGTTCTGCAGGTTTGTTGAGCCTTTGGTTAATGAAGTGTTCAAAAGCTTCCTTAAGAGTATAAATGAATTTTTCGTTTTTCAGGAAACACACAGCCACAATGTTGTCCATTTGATCTTTAAAATCTAATAGTTCTTGCACCAAAGTTTTGTCTTTTTCGGGATTTATCACAATAGCACGGCCTTTTTTCTGTAAAACAACAATTAAATTGAAGTAAAAATTCGACAGAATTATGTATAGGGCGAGAATTTACACCAATTACCTTTATATATTGGTTAAAGTGTGTGCAGAGTTCCACGAGTCCAGATTTCACTCTTGAAAACAAGGTATACATCAACGTCAAATCAGATATGCGATTCTCGTCCAACAAATGATCTAAGCCTGAAATTATTGGATTTTTCTTTATTATCTAATAGGAATCAAGGTTTTAGTTTGAACATACGGCATTATTAGAACTGCTCAAACCTTTTTGTAGAATATTGGATAAGTGTTCACCGAGTAATTGCTTTTCTACACAGGTAATCAGGGATTTCCTTTAAAATATGTTTAAAAAACGGTTAAGATAAAAAATATATAAGAAACTGGTATTATTCTGCTAGAGAATGATTCAAACCTACTTTGTGGTCTGGTCTAAATAATGCAACAGCCGCTCGCATTCTTCATTAAGTCTTTTATCTACATGAGCTAAATACTCAGGTACCTGGGATGGAATTTAACTATTAATTCACAAATAGCAATTAAAAACGATAATAAAATAATAATCAGAGGTGTTGATAGACATTGCCTCTCTTTCTTGTTTCAGCTGTTGCCCTTCAGCCGCATAAAGTCTGTCTGTAGCTACCAGAAACTTTGCCTCGAAAGCATTCTGATAGATCTGGAGATCCGACAGCATCCTTAGCAAGTTTTTTAACAAGCCCCGGTCAACCGTTTCCCCGTAGCGTTCTTTTTCAATGAGTAATAAGAGGCCGTCGACGGTCCGTGTTTGCACCAACTGATTGCTTATAATGTGGATGCGAAATAAATCCAAGCCCAAATCCCTAAGAAAGCAAAAAAAAAAATCAACACATGTTACGTGTAAAACTTTGTTCTCAATACTAACTTAAAAAAATGGCCTAACATACATTTTAATTTGTATATATTAACTTAAAAACCGCAACAAACACAAAGAAAATAAAAATTATCTATTTTTAATTTCTAGAATCAAACCATCCAAATTTCAAAACTCTTGACCTTACATCAGACATTGATCATGCTTGAGTTCTTTAATTATAGGATGTATAAACTTGTTAACTTGCCATATCGAAGCGATTGATGGATTTTGGAGGACGTAGGTTCGATCCAAGAACAAGAATATACTTCGTATCATAATCTGCAATAAACGATCATAGCTGCAATTGAAACACACCGAGGACGTTTAACAAAAGAGGAATCATCCCTTTTTGATAAGATCAGTCTTACCATTTGCCGGCAATGGGCTTGCCAACACTCGCACATTGACTTCAAAAAAATCAAGCTGTCCATAGAGTCAGTATTTCACGTTAAGAATAATAATATTATGCAACAGTAATAAATGAACATTAAAAAAACAGTAACAATCCAGACCTTTAAGAAAATAAAAGGATATGCCAAAAACCGATTTATGTTCGACTTTACGTGGTCTTCACAAAGTTGCCGCAAGTTGTCGTATAACTGGGCAGCCATTTTATGAGAGCACATATTTTCGACGGCCTGATACAATTCTTCGAGACTAGATTTTATGGATCTCGATGTTTGAATCGCAACAATTGCTTCCTTCAGTTTCCCCCACGTCTCATGTTGATAATTATCTGGCAGCTTTGGTTTTTCTGAGGTAAAACATTTCGCATTTTAATTCATTAAAAGTGATGATAACCCTGCCCTGTTATATATATCAACACAAGAATTGTTATTTGCTGGTGCCAATGTGATTTTTACAAAGCCCATGAAAATGGGAAAAATAAACATAAAGAAGAGAAGGAGCAAGCTCGCAACGAAATTTTAGAACAATCATTTTCCACTGCCGTTCTAACTGTCAATTCAAATTAATAGGCTACATTAGATCGCCTTTAACATATTAACAAAACATACTAAAGCACTTACAAGTCTTTATAAATTTTAATAGAATACAAAGACAAGTAATGCGACCTATGCTGGCAATTTTTATATCGGTTTAGACGTGATAGAGGCATTATTCAATTTACAATATAGCATCCAACTTGACATAGAACAAACCTGATAAAAACAACTCTGCAAAATGATGTTGGCAACAAATACCATTATGAAAATGAAAGTAGCTGATCATTTTTATGAATTATGCTTTGTTATATTTTTGATTAAGGATAGAATAAGAAGGCTTTGATGCTACACTTTATATTCAATCATTCTATAAAATGTCTTCCGCACATATTCTAGGCCTAACACAGACACGATTGAATTCTATCAAATACTGATCCAGATAGAAAGGTCGGTGTTCCTAAACGCTAGATTATGGCATAAAGTAAGGTAATACTTTACCTTTGAAGTTTTTAATAACTAATTTCTTTGCTGAACCAGGCTTGTTGTTGGTCAATGGTGATACATTTTTGTTCACTCCGTTAGGCCCACTGATGGCCGAAAAATTAGGTCTTTTTGACGTGTCTGTCATCTTAGCACTCGTCTCACTGTTTTCCCTGGCTTTCTTTGCCGAGCCACTCTCAGTTGAATTAAAATGATTATTATTATTTGTGCTCGTGTTGTTCGAATCTTGTAGTAGATTGGAAGTGCAACTGTTGTTTAGATCGAATTTGCGCTTCCGAGGCGACGAAATCCTGTCTTCTTCAACGGTGCTTACCGGCCCTAATAACGAGGTTTTACTGGAGTTGGACATATGCGCTCATAGCTTGAAGGTCCCTAAACTATGAAAACGTTTACAAAAAGCAAAAATAGAGACTATTTACGCCCTGAAAGATGAAAAGGCCGAGATCAGAAATAACGCGTGCAGCTTATGGAGAACTTCGTCGTTCGGAAATAGACAACGCCATCTATTGTACAATTGCGTAACCGCTTTTTCCTTCGAATACAGGGTGGCACAAAATGATTCTGCTAACAATTCAATTAATAGAGGGATTGAACACGCCTCTTTTAATGCTAACCACATTGACAGCACTGTATGTTATTCCAATGCGTTCTCGTTAAGGTAAATCAGTTGACGGGGAATTAAGGGAGGCGTGCTCAATCCCTCTATTATTAACTTTATATTAGTATCGCGCCTTTAAATTTAAAAATTATAACCTCGAAAGTGGCAAAATAGTATATTCGTCGTACCTGTAGTTTATTATTCTGCCCTAGGTGACCTATCAAATCCTC
The DNA here is from genome assembly GCA_034698905.1 of Xestoiulus laeticollis. Lineage (NCBI taxonomy): Eukaryota > Metazoa > Arthropoda > Diplopoda > Julida > Julidae > Xestoiulus > Xestoiulus laeticollis. The sequence continues at coordinate 46,321 of JAQGCC010000027.1, read as the reverse complement.
AAGCAGTTTCACGTGAAAATTGTAATGCATATGTAATAGAGCAAATTCATTACACTCATGTGCAAGTGCAAAAATAAAAAACAAGTTTTGAGGATCTGGAATGATGCTGTTAACAATTCAAGGTAGTAGAGTCAAAACATGAGTTTAGGTTTTCATTTATTTTTATTTACACAGAAGACATTGCTGCAAGGCTCAAAAACAATGCTTGAGAAGATACCTAAACCCATGCAGGTACAATGTCTAAATTGATATCTTTACTATTTATCAAGCTACAATCCAGGCTTGTGAATTCCAGTCTTTCTCAGCTTATTCATCAGGGATACCATCCAAACCCTAGAAAAATTGAACAATTTAATTCAAAATATGAAATTAATAAACGTATCAAATATAGTTTAAAAGGGAATATTACCCTACCCCAACTTCAAGCTCAACAATGGGGATCATTTATATTCTACATAGACTACATTCACGTACGTATCTTTTCATGAGTATAATATCGATAATGCAAATTTAGAAGATAAAACAACATTCTTAAGGCTATGCAAATTAATATTGAGATAATTGAATTATTTAATTTAGGATTGTTTGAAAGCTATAAGATCAGGAAACTAGTTCGTTATTGAAATGTGCATATGCATCTATCAGAATGGCAATTAAACTCCTAAGCCCATTCCCTGCATGGATGACCTACTCACTAACGAGATGACGCCCACGGGTAGCCTATGGATTAAATACTTGCCTGCATTTTATATGGATTACCAGTAATTCTTCCATCCCTGTGGTAGGCCCATCGATATCGTATTTCGGTCAAATCTCTTTTATATGGCTACAAAGCATTCGAATAGATAGACAAGAATAAATGCCAATAATTAATACATGTATATTCTCAAATATAGAAATATTCATTATATACTCTTAAAGTTGTGAATTTATTTTTATTTTGGAAGCAATATAGCATGGACTTACATTTCCGTTGTTTGCAAATCTGTTCAATACATAGCAAATTCCCTGAGGAAGGGTAAGACAAGTTGCAATGATTACAAAACCTGGCAAAATTTCGTACCACATTCTGCTATAAAGTAGTTCGAATTGTTGACCAACAACACAAAATAATATCAAAATGAATACAATCTCGCCAAACTGATGTTCTAAAATCTGAAGCGATCAAGCGAGTTTTTGCGAGCTCGCTGAAGTACAGAAGTAGGCACAATCAACAATCTTATTTCACTGACGTCATCACATTTGCCCTTCAACAATACTGCGATGACGTCACCGCTGACTGTGATGTAATAAAATAAGTTCACGATCGCGAAAACGGAAATGGTGTACGAGAGCAGCATATTCCCATTGGATTAATGGGATCTTGTGGATCATGGTGGATTAGGATGTGGATGGCACGAGAAAACGATGTTCAAAAAAGGCGGGATTTTTAAAAAATTCGTTGAAACACTCGTTGAACAGTAGAGAAATGAAAAGTAAATGATAATAAAAAAAGAATATTCGATTAGAAATAGAACGGTGCAATGCAGTGTATGCTCATTAATCCACCACCAAATTACAGAACCACTATTTCCAAGTTACACATTTTAATCAATATATGAAGCATAGCAGTGCACGTATGCAATAAACATAAAAAAGTGAAATCCAAATAAATAAATCTGGAGATTTAATACCCAAATTAAGTAGCAGAAAACAGGACACATCTGCAGCTGGTATTTTCTTTATATCAGTTGAGATATGAAAATACTAGCACTTTTTATCTTAATTTTTTTTTTTAAAAATCCTCAAACAGTCGCCCCAAAAAGGGTTTCGTCACCATTTGATCGATCAGAATGGGTGAAAAGAAACTGGATTTCTAGCGATAGAAGTGGTTTCTAATAGTTCTGCTGCGAATGTCCAGCCTAGCTGTTTATAAAGCTGAAAAAAAAAAGTTTATGAAACAAGCGTAAGAAGGAATGATCAACTTGATGCGTAACTTGCATTAAATGTTATGAAAGAGATACTTACTTCAATAAACTTGGTCTCTAACTCCAGGCTTTGTTTATCCTCAATTTGCTTTTGAAGTAATTTCAATGCCTTTCCATATAGACAATTGGTCGAGTAATATTTCACCGCGAAATGGATTACCTACACAAAACAAAGCTTGTAAGGATCAAAAAGTTATCCTTTACGATAACTTGTCAATACATGCCTTAGATTCCGTCACGTCGACAAACTTGAGGAGCATTGTGAACACCATATTCAGCTCATCGTTCCATATATCATTGGATGAAGCATCCGAAGTGGTTTCCTCATTTTTACGATCGTTGATAATATCGCAAATGGCACAACCCTTTCGAACAATAGCTTCCACTAGGGTGTTTTTCTGCTTCTCCATTGCACTGCGAGCATGGATTCGTGTAAGATAACAGCGCATCACGGGTTCAAAGTGATGATAAACAACAATACAAGGGAATTACCTTTTAATTTTGACAGCATCTGGCCGGTTATCAGATTTCTGCCCAAAATAGGACAGCAAAGAATCCGAGTCTATGGAACAAATCACCTTTTCGGCAAGCTTGACGATTTCTCTTTGGTGTTCCGAACGATTCTAACGTGAATAAACATACGTTTATTACATGCACATACAACAAATATATTATAACAATGTGGCATTATAACATATGTTCCAATACCTTGTCGGCATTTAAAGCTGAGATACGAGCCAACAAGAGAGGGGCGAAATCTGGATTATCCTTGTATAACTCATTGAACAAATCTGTTCCCAAGCCTTCAACTTCGAGTCTGCAATGAGACAATTGTTTCGAATGACTTCTTAGCATGCCCAAATAATCTATTCCGAAAACTAAAGCAAGAAATTAACTTTAAAATCCAAGATATCTTCAAATCTCTGATTGATTCGCTGAGCTCCTCGTTCTTAGTTTTTTCCTTGTTTTCTTTCTCCGGCTTACTATTTTCCTTGATGTTGTTGCTTCCGGACGATTTCTTGTGGTTTTCAAGCAGTATGTATTTGAAGGGAAAACAACCCTGAGAAGGTAAAAAGTTACCAAAATCAGTTTTGCATCTCCAAAACAGATTGCTAGTGCACACATTTCAAGTTTTCAACTTACAGACTTCTTTCCCATTTCGTCCTTAGTATAAGTTATCGTTCCAGTCAAAAAGTGGCTAGATGAACCGTTTTTGGGAAGTCTGGGTATTGGAAAGAATTATAAATGGAAGTGGAAAGAAATTGGATTTATACTGAAAAAAGTAAACGCACGCACTTGTCTACAGCAATTGGTGCCAAAAAAATTGGACACGAAGCGCTGTGTGGAATGCCTTGACTCGTGAATTTCTTTCCTCCAATCAAAGCGGTCGCGTAAGTGGGATAGCAGTCCACGGTAACAGAGCTAATCAGACGAAACTGGAGATGAACCACCAGCTCGGACAACTTTTCGAGCAGGTCTTTTTTCTCGTGACGGACTTGAAGGCGGAGGGTGTAGTCTCCCTTTTCTAATTTTGTTGTATACTTGTTGGAAAAATACAGTGTTAGTTCGTCGCTACAAAAGCTAAACTCCTTCAAGTGTTCAACTAAAATATTCACCTTGCAAGGATAGGCATCTCCACTACATAACAATCTCTTGCTACTGTTGAACAACATCCACAACTGCGATTCATATTCGGATTCGTAAAGCAACTCGCACAGCAAGGGACAACTTGGAGTCACATCGGTCATTTTACTCTGCGTGTACAACGTTTCAATAAGTTCGTTGAAAATGAATCTCCAACATAACCATGGTCAAACAAAAGGTTCAACTTACAACATGAAAACTGTACGTTAACTGCATTTCGTAGATTTGTCTCCCATCGGGAAACACGTCTCTGCTACCCAAGGTGTAGTATTTAACGTCAGAAGGTCTTTAATAATAGGAAAAATCAACATTCGAATTCATAACTCACGTATAAATACTTACTATTTACTCACGCAAAAGCCTATATCTAGAGATAACGAATTTTGAAAATCATGAAACGTATAGAAAATTACCTCACGATCTGCACGTGGTTCTTAAGAGTTACGCTAGGGGTTAATTCCTCATACCCTAACAATGAATACACATCTATCCGATGAATGCCATCAGCCGCATGCTGTAATAAGACGGCAAATTTCTAAGAAATTCCAAAGAAATAAGCGACAAACTTAAGCTTTCCAAAGCACCTACCATCGTGACTTGATTTTGGTCGGGTTTCAATCCATGGAAACTGATGCAATAATTTAACTTGACTTCTCCAGGACTGGCCCACCATTTAGCAATTACGACTTCCAGCACGGAAGTATCCTGGACTAGAAAGGAATGGAACGAGTCTGCCTGATCCGCCAAATTGATCATCTTGTAGAACTCGTTGGCCTTACAAAATTTCTGAGTTTGTAGTTGCACGGCATGGAGCACAAACTTGCCGTCTTGCTTTGGTTCGCACAACTGGACGTGCAATTCTAACGAAAGGTAACGAAGAAAATCGTGAACCGATTTCCTGCTATAAATATAGCATACAACGCTTTATCGAGTTTTACGGATATATACCTGCCCACGTCGCCCCTTCCGGCACAACAATGAACTCTCTTCGTACGAAACCAGGCCTGAATGATACTTCACTTAATCGCAGCGAGAATCTGCTGGAATCGTTGACTCTGAACGTCACGAGAGCATCAATGGACATTTTAAAAATGTTAAAAATAATTTTCAATGTTAAAAAAGATTTTATAAGACATAAAATAAATTACTTGCATTTGAGGTTTCACAATAGTGATAGGCACCCGGAAAATAGGGCCTTTTTGTGGGCACGAGACATCAAACGCTTGTATCTACGAGAAATTTGTAATTCTTGATGTAATTTGTAATTCAATGTGGAATTGCAGAAAAATGGATGAAAACTCACAGATGTGTAATGCAATCCAAAAGGAAGTCCTCTAGGATCAATCTTGATTGCAAAGGACCGAGCCGTATACATCAAATTCAAATGAGTAGGAATGGAAACCCAAGGAGAATCGCACACCAACACTAAATGCATTTCAAATTGAATTTTTTTCTGTGGATCTGAAACCATATGGACAATGCTCATTGACGATTCTTCTATTTATAATGTTAGCCGATTCATATTCAATAAAAATATTAAAGCTTTTCTTACGTGCATTCAAGTCGTTTAAAAATACTGGCTCGACTGTCACCGTATATTCCGTTGGTCGCATAAGACGAAAAACTTCCCGAATATATATTCCACGGGAATGTCCTCCGCAGCTAACATTAAAATTCACCTCATTTTCAAGACAGCTAGACGTTTGCAAGAGATGATCAAACGCCTTCTCGACTTGTAGCAAGCCCTGCCCTTGACCAAAGCGATCCACGCAATCGAGATAATATGCCGTGTTTTCGATAGCCCGTCTAATGCTATAAGGCGAATATTGAATCCCTTGATCTTTCAACCCGGACATCAGTAATGCTAAAAGCGAAAGCCGTGAATCAATGTCAACATATGATACACAAAGCTTCCAAAATCAAAACCTCCAAAACTTCTCATAAATATTCTAGTCGATCCTAACTTACATAATGCACCGCAAACATGAGGTGAACTCATCGACGTGCCATTCATAAGCTGGCTGCCACGAAGCATCCAATTCGGAACCGAGGTAATCGCCCCTCCAGGAGCACAAACCGAAACGCCTAAATCACCATCAACCCTAAACAAAACCAATTCAAAGTTGAGATGGTACGTGGAACAACAACAAGTAAATTCCTGTCGTAGGCTTAGTTCCAAATTCCTTACGCCGGTCCTCGAGACGTCCACGTATAGCCGGTAGCCGGTACCTTTTCGTGCAAAGAATATTCGGCAGCCATCATTTCGGGCGAGACATACGCGCCGATTCCTGAAACCGCAATACATTAAAAATGCCCTTGTTTTGTTTGTTGACCGCAACAGAATAAAAAACATGAATATTACCTATAATGGAATTGTTGCCTATAATAGGTGGAGTACCAACGGTCGTCAGGGCAGGGCCGTGATTTCCAGCACTACACACCCAGGTAATGCCATGCTTGTTGACCACCTCGTTTACCAATTCCCCAACTCGACTATGCGGCACAATAAAAACGATTTCTTTAAATTCCCAAGAAAATAATTCTTACAAACTCCAGACAATAATAAATGGAAAACACGCATACCCCACGGTAGTCCAATGTGCATGTTCGCCATAACTCATGTTGATCAAGTCGCATTTCGCCTCGATTGCAGCTATCATCTATTAACCGAAACGAACATTGATTTTAAAAGGCAGATTACATTCGGCAAACTACGGTAATATGCTATTTTTTTCTAAGTGTTGCTAAACAACAAGACACCTACGCCTCGCACAAGTGCAGTTCCGGTTTCCATAGATTCCAGTCGAATATCGCCGATTGTTATCGAGACTATCTGCGCACCTGGAGCGATTCCATTCTTTTCAGGCTGATTTTCAAAGTAAGCTGCAGCAATGCTAGCAACGTGAGTGCCGTGGCTTGCTGCAACGAAAATCAGACATTTGTAAAATCATACATTGCTCTTATGAATTGTGGCATCAAATAGAATTTTAATGCTGAACTTACAACACATTCCAACTATTTCAAGTAGGTTTCCATCGTCTCGGATATTTACAGAATAATTCATCATATCTGAAATACCGCGTTTTCAGTATTATGGAATTTATCACGTGGGGAATTGGGCAATTTTTAAAACCGAGAAATTCACCTGCTAACGATAGGGTGTCGTATTCTAAGGTTTCTCTGTAAGTTCCTAATAATTTACATTTTTCTAATTCACCTTTGCCAGTTGTGTCTAACACAGCTCTGTGAGAAAAATAATGGTAAATATTGCTGAAGTGATGGAACTGGTGAACTTTTCCAAAAGCTTACTAACCTCCACATATTTCCATCGTGAAATACAACGCAATCAAAAGCAGGTCCTGCATCGTCATATTTCTTTTCCAGCGTTGCTAGAACTTCAAGTTGGGCCTCTATTTCCTCCTTCTGCTTTTTTCCATCCTTTTATTTCAAATTGGAAGGTGGTAAATTAACAAATTTGAATAGGTCGAATAACCAACCGAAATAAAACAAAGATGTTTATACTTCGTTCGTTGAAATGTCCAAGTTTTCAAACTCTTGTAATTTCTTCATGGATTCCGCGTAAGCAGATTTAATTTTAGGGTCCCATAGTTGAGTCTTTCGTTCTTTCTACGTATTTTAAGAAATCACATAAAAGTAATTATTAAAGAACTTGTTACCCGGCTTTGCCAAACTGAAGATTTCAGTGAAATAAAAAATATACCTGAATGCGTTCTTTGAGCGCTTTTGGGTATATCTCAAAAACGTTTTTTACACCAATATGGAATTTTCCAGAAGGATTCTTCCATTCTGATGGGATCTTAAAATATTTAGTGTCAAGCAATGTATATTTAGCACAAAAGCTCAGTTCTCACAAAAAAAAACTAATGTCAAGTAATGGTATTGATATTTACTTTTAATTTGCGCCCTGTTAATCCGATGATATATTCGGCAGAGTCAACCACTACTGAGGTATCAACATCACCAGCACCGCTAGCATCAATGCGGCTAATTATTTTTGGCTTGCCATCACTGGTCACCTTATTAGATAATTAATTTGTAAAAATAATTATGAAACGTTCATCACTTCTCTGTTCTTAATTTTCAAGAGACAATCACCAGCAGACATATAATATGGCAAATATTTTTATCAACTATAGGCCTACATAAATATCCAGTTTGTTGAAATAAATGGTACCTACCATATGTAGAGAACTTCTAGGCATTCAGTACTCCCCCTAATATTATTTTTAGAAACACTTCATAAAAAATCCCGGCACATTACACATTGTAATGTCAGGGCCCTGTAACCTCAGGGAGGTCCATGAACCCTGAAGGAGCGAAAAGTAGAGGCATTCATATGCTTCTCTTTTAATTACCAAATCAATTATTTTAAGAATTTTACCAATGAGTAATTAATAGGTTATGGTATAGGCCTTCATACCTGCGTGGTATTTAAACATTACTCTGTTTATTTTAATTTCTTAAAAAAAAAGACAGTGAAAGGCACATAATCGAAGCTGGAGAGTCGATTTGACCCTTGAGGGGTCATATTCATGTTATAATAGCATTATTTTCCAATTCAAACAGTGCTATGCATGTAATAATCTATTATTAAATTTTTAATTTACAATTAGGCTAACACTTGAATTGCAAATTAAACCTACTGATCAAAGTGACAAACCCTGAAAATATAAATTGAAGTAATTTTAATGTGATCGACCATGAATCGTGTGTCTGATAGATGATAGGAGGAAAGGGGGAATATAATGATCTCCAGATTGTTGCCTGGATATATGAGCTATATTAGTTCCAAGGGCCATGGATACGCCCAAATAATATGCACGTACAAAACATTACGTGGGCTTGTTATAATTCAAGCAACACTTTCGCAGACGTAGTCAATTGGAGTAAACAATAAACAAACGCCTATTACAAATTTAAAGAGCCCGATAAATTTGCATGCATGGGGTTCATGTCAAAGGACGATGCCAAATAAGCTGCAAATGCAAGCAAGAGTACCTGTAATCCCGGTGCTCCTGGATCAACGCCCGAATCAAAAATTGCAATCTTTACATTTCTTCCATCGTATAATGGATATTTGGTTAAAAAAGATGTAACTCCTGTCTCTTTTTTTGGCAATAAAGCCCAGACTGGAAATTCTGTATCCATCACACTTGTATCCAAGCTTCGCCCAACAGATTTGCCGAAAATAGCATGCAATTCCACATAATCATTCGCATATTAGGCAGTGTGACCAATGTCTCTACAATAATTCTTTAATAATCAAATTGATTAAAATCAACATTAACAATGACTTCTATTTAATTACACAAAGTAACATCGCTCGGCAAATCTTCAGTGAAAAAATTATTAGTAAACAAATGGTGTGTTACGACGTATAAAAATAAAATTATAAATAAAGATGTTGCCATAATGGATCAAGTAGTTACACAACACTAATCAAATCCCAACATGCATCGCTTGAAAACAAGTTATATAACTTGTATTTACGGTCTTGAATTTTCTTAAAAACTTTGAAAAAGGATAAAATATTTTGTAATTATGGCATTTTCGAAAGGTAATGGCATTCAATTGTTAATTAATTCCTATAAGCTGTTTATTAGGTGTAAAACCTAATTACAAGCAATAAAACATGTAATAAATAGACAAAATGGGCGACTTTAAATATTATAATTACCATAGGCTTATGCTATTCTGTCACGCTGTAATTATGTTGACATAATGCTTGTCACAAATAGTTGCTGGGCAAATTATTATGACAATTTATTTGTAAACATATAGGTAACGCTTAAACATAAAAATAACTAGGTTTTTGCTGTTCATTTGTGATATTTTGAAGAACTAAAATCAATTAAACTACATGTAGTTCATGAAATTTTTTTTAATTTAGCTTTCAATTTATAATCCAGAAATATTTTTAAAAGATGAAAAATATTTTGATATATAATTTCAGTTTTTCCTCTACATTGCGTCATACAGAATTATGCTTGGGGAAAATTTGGATCTCAGAGTGAAATCTCATCAATGATAAAAAATGTATGTCCTCATTTTGTAATTGAAGAAACAAAACCATATGCAGAGGTATTTAGCCACCATATTTCACCGATACCTTTCCCAATAAAATAAACACGAAGGCATTAACATTTTTGCTGTATAACGTTTAAAGCTATGGATGGGAACACATCCTTCCGGTCCATCAACTGCAATGTTAACTGATAAGAAAATGGGACCATTGTTGAGCCAAGTTCTCCAGGAAAATCCATCCTATCTGGGTGATAAGATCCGAGAAAAGTTTGGGCCTGATTTGCCATTTCTGTTCAAAGTGTTGTCAGTGAACACTGCACTAAGCATCCAGGCTCATCCTAACAAGGTTTGTTTAGCACCCAGAACACAGTATTTAAGAAATAAAATTACACTATTGCAGTCCTTATAATTTTTTTCACATCTTCCAGGTTCTGGCAGAACAGCTATACAAAACCAAACCAGACTTGTATAAAGATCCAAATCACAAGCCTGAAATGGCTCTAGCTTTAACACCATTCGAAGCTCTGTGTGGATTCAGACCATTTTCAGAAATTTGCAATTTTGTTAAAAGTAACTTAAAAAATATAAACTATCAAGGTTTGTGTAAATCCTTTTAACCATGAATTCGTTTTAATATGTTTCTGTGATGCAGGTGTTCCTGAATTTGCCAATCTCCTGGGAGAACAACACGCTAAAGAGCTCCTCGAGGCACAAAACCTAGATGATTCTGCGCAAAAGAAGGCTCTTAAAAATGCATTCACAGCAGTCATGAAGACTTCTAAAGACAATATAGCGATGCATCTAGGCTTGTTAATAAAAAGAGTTGGATCGATGAGTATGCAAACCTACTAACGCGTAATCAGTTTTCAAAGTTTAAATATTAATGTAATTTTTATCCCGCAGAAAATGACGAAAATTTAATGGAAGGTACTTTGGCAAAATTGTTACTTCGAATCCACAAAGACTTTCCTGGTGATGTGGGATGCTTCGGGATTTATTTTTTGAATTATTTACAAATGAAACCAGGAGATGCCATTTTCCTGGGGGCTAACGAGGCACATGCATATCTATATGGTGGTATGATATATTGATCGAACACCAGGATGTTTCCTAAACCATAGAATTTTTTTATACGTAATGCCAAGCAAATTTTAACAGCTTAAAACGGACCTCGGCTAGTCAAGAATTCTTGGTCTGTTAACATCCTGCTACACTTCTTTTTCAATTTTTGAATACTATTTTTCAGTTCTTTTTATTCTCGTCAAGCTTAGATTGCATTGAAATAATGGCCTGCTCCGATAACACCGTGCGTGCTGGTTTGACGCCGAAATTCATCGATGTCGAAACGCTTTGTGAAATGCTAACTTACGAAACGGGAAGCGCACATTGCAAATTATTTCCAGGGGCTGCGGGACAAGATTTGCATACGACAGTTTACAACCCACCAATCCCAGATTTCACATTAGCAAAAATTCAGGTAGGTTTCATCATAGCACTGACCTTCCAAAGATGCAAGCCCATTTATATTCTCGTTCGTTTCCAGGTCCCTACTGGTGTTAAGAACTACACAGTCGACTCGTTAGATGGTGCGAGCATTCTCCTGGTTGTGCGTGGAAATGCGCAAGCCAAGATTCAAGAATCTGGAGACGTGCTAAACATAACACGAGGTTCGGTTCTCTTCATCGCAGCATCAGAGAAACTTCAAATCGAAATTCCCGAGACTACCAAGGATGAAGATTTGCTGATGTTTCGTGGATATTGTCATCTTTAAATTACAACCAATACTTGCTATGGATCGCAATGCTGTGATAATCTCCATTCATTAACAATGGCGTGCAATAAACTATCCTGCCCTCATTTACCCCATTTTCTCCTAGCTTTGCAAATGGTTATGGGAATCTCTCAGGTCTTCCATTTAAAATGGGACTGTTTAAAGACCAGTATTATGTATATCGGTATATTATCGTGGTGAAATGAAATTTAATATATGCTATACCAAATACAGCTTGTATCGCACTGTGCACAAAGATGAAGTAAATAAAAATAGTTCACATAACAGGCTCACCTAAGCATCTGCGTCTTCAGTATCATCAACGGAAGCAGCGCACATGTTGTGCTCTTCGTCGAAACCGTGTAACTCGTTTTCTATTCGAATGTCATTGTCACCGCCGGCTGGGCTGTTTAAGCCGCTCGATTGCTGACCGCTATTGCCACCGTTCTCGGACAGCATTTGTTTTCCGAGCATCTGTGCCGTTGGGCTTGGACTAGAGGATGAACTTGGACTGTCTTTCTGAGGACTGTTGCGTTGCAAACTCAATCTTCTCATACCTGGGCGGTACAGTTCGATCGATGGTCGATCCTATAGAAAACAAGAATTCTTTTCAATAAGTCCACTTTAAAAAGAAACAACGTTTCGCTTATAACATTACTGTACTTTGAAATACTATAGCAATTACCTTGTTTCTAATTCTTCGCTCTGTTCTTGGGTCCCGTGAATTGTAATCCTTTTGCGATCTTCCTTCCTGCGAGCTTTCTCTTTCACAGTCCATATTTTTATCGTATTCTCCATAACCAACATTCTTATCTTCTTTCAAACTATTTTTTGTTGCAAATGCAACTTCTTCATCGGCTGCCGAGCCCATTTGCTCGTCTTCTCTTTTAGACTTATATTCATGCTCGCTTGATGGATTTTCAAAATCCTTCAAGTCTTCTTTGCAGTTGGACGACGACTGGCCAACTATGGTTTCGTGACCTTTTCCAGAACCGCCACTCTTGGATTCCCCTCTCGATTTAGCGAGCGATTCTCTAGATTTTTCGTAACTTTTTCCCCCGCGTGTGACTCTTTCGTGTCCACCTTTATTTGCGGAGGAGTGGGGAAAATTGGTGGATTTCTGAGCATTGCGCTCGCTCCTATCACGATGCCAGTCAGAGCTTCGTAATGTTTGGGTTGTTCTAGGACGCTCTTCCGAAGGTGTCGTATTGCCCTCTCCAGCCGATTTGGACGTAGTTTTGGTGTTTGGTTTCGGGTGATCATCTCTGTCCTTTTTAAACTTGTCACGTTCCCTGCGATCACGTAATTTCTCCTTGTTACGTTTCTCGTCCTCCCGACGCCTTCGTTCACTCGCACTATCCCATTCTTTGAATGCTGATCCACGAGGTGCTCTTTCCGACCTGGAGTCCACACTATTTGTGACTATCTCTCTTTCTGAAGAATCTTTATCAAATTCTTTCGGCTTATCTTTTATTCTTTCAGGGTTTTTCAGCAGCTAAAAAGGGGACAAATATATTGATATATGGCTTTGTTAGCCATCAATATTAGTGCTAAAATGTCATTTCAAAACTTCACCCACTTTGACGGGGGCATCTTTCTGTGTTTTATCGTCTGCCAATCTATCTTTATCCTTGTCTTTCCCATCTTTAGTTTTATCCTTAGCTTTGTCACGTTCTTTTTCCTTGTCCTTATCAGCCTTGCGCCGCCTTCTTTCCTCTTCCTTCATCCTTTTTTTCTCCACTTCTCGCTTTTTCCTTTCTTCGCGTTTCTCTTCCCGAATTCGCTAAATACAAGAAGATCACTATAATTAAAAGGCTCAAACACAATTTCTAATAGCTTTAAATTTCTAGTCACCTGTTTTTCCGCTTTTTTCTGTCGGAGATAATCAATTAATGGCGTGGATGCTTGAGAAACTCCATTATTTGCTTTAAATTAAACATTGTGCTTATAATATAAAATATAATAAAAAATGTCAAGCACCTGACAAGTCATGCACATTAATACCTTTTAATTCCCGTTCACGGTTTTCTATTTCTTCCAAATAAAACTCAGCAGTTGGCAAGCTAACTTCTTCGGGATTTTGCAAGCTTTCCAAAAATTTGATGTAATCTGGTTCTAAAATCAAATGTAGTATTTTAAACAACGTCTTTAATTGTTAACTTGTTGCAAGATAAAAAGATTACCTTCCCCAATTGTTCCACATTTTGTGTCTATCTTTTTCGGTTTTTTATATTTGGGTATTTTTTGAAATGGAGCAAATTCAACAACGGCAGGATATTCATTTCCTAAAATGCAATAAATCTTGAACTGACATCAAAGTCAAATGGTATAGAAAATATAAAATAAGACACGAATCGCACAAATAGGCTTACCTTTTTGATCAACGAAAACATATCCGTCGAACTTATCTTTGAATAGGAATATATCTTCCTGGTTAATGAAGTTGACGTAAGCTCGAGCAAATGCATGTTGTCCTAAACTATAAATTAGAAACCTATATGAATACAATCTCGAAAGCTTGCCCATTTTTAATCCAGAAGCAATTCTCCTGACTAGTCTAATATAACTCAAATATTTTGAGCCTAGATTTATCCATGAATAAAATGTGCTCAGTGCATACCTCATGTCAGCTCTCACAAAATACATGTAGTCATAAGCAGGGGCTGGGGAGATCTGCTCCAAAAATGTGTCAGCATTCATGCTTGGTGGCAAGCGTCTAATGACAACCTAATCGAAAACAGTTAAAATACGTTCAATCATAGCAACGTATTTATTTTAAGTAAGTTACAATTTATTTCAAATTTAATTCGGCAAAATAAAATGATGCGCAATCTAGAGATAGGTACATGTATAGATCAGGCTCAAGTAGGCCTATACCTACTTTGGTAGGAGGCAGAGGAGGATAATTCTTCTCTTTTTTTTCCTTAGTCTTTTGTTGTTCATTATTGCTTGCTTCTTTTCTCTCCGTCGAAACTGGTGCTTTACTGGTGTCTTGCGTCATTTTTAGTAGAACAACGTTTATAAATTCAAAATCGTAAAAATTTAACTGATCGAAAATGTGATCGCAAAATCGTAGAATTCCAATCTACCTAAAGCACAGTGCCTAAAGTTCTAAACTGGAGCGCCTTTGCTTAAACGTCAGATGATCGATTCGTCGAGTACGCCGGCAGCCGGCATTAAGTAAGCCGACAGCCGTCATATTGATTTCTGAAAAAGGGACGACCATATTGCTTTATGCTTTTTTTGTTACATAAAATTGGTTATTTTCAGAAGTTTTAGGGGCACGAGAGACGTTTAAATATCAAGTATTTATAAAATTCTTTAATATGTTTTGTCTAAACATTCAAATCTGAAGAATTGGGTCCTAAGATGAGTTAAAAAGATTTTATTCAATAAACATTTCCACATCAACATACTTTGATAAGGCAGTATTAACATTTACGATGTTGTTAAAGTAAAAGCTACTGGAGGACAACCTTTAGAATCATCACACACAATAAACATAAAATGCATTGATATCAAACAACATAACGCAACAGTTTCAAAAAATATTTACACATTTACATATTTGAACAACAAGTTTTAAAATCTGTCACCCGTGAAAGTGATTCAGGTGAAAATGTATTTACAAGGTACAATAGATATAGCGAAACTTAAAATTTCATATACCTGACAATGATAACAGTGTTTTCCAAAGTATCATTTTTCTTTTAAATTTTTCTTTGAGCAATTTCATTAAAGGGAACTGAATTCGTACTTTAACGTTATTCAAACTTTAAAAAAAATGTTTTTCATTGATTTTATATTTATTATGAGAGCAGAACTTTTAAACTATATACTCTTTATAATATTAAATTATTGCTTTTTGTAAAACAGTTGTTTAAACAATTTAGTTTTATTCCAAAAACTATCTAGAATGTCCATATTTTTTATTTCTTCCAACTATTTTATACCAAAATTAAGTTTCTGAATGTTGAACGCTTGTACAGTACTATTTTATGTAACATAAGAAAAACAAATCAAACTAGTCTACATATTTGTATATTCACGAGGCTATAGGTTAGCACCTACAAATAATATTCACATAGTTATCATTTCCTGCACAGTTAACGAGGAGGAATAACCCATCTTGTTCAATACTTTATTGCAGATGGCATAGCGGTTTTTAATTCCCGCTTTTAGAGATGAGGAATTTGGTGATAATGACAATAAATACGAACTTATCCGATTGCTGCACTTTCTTCCATCTTCCCTCTGATTGCAATATGCCAGGGAGTTTGCAAACATAATCAGTTTATAAAGACTGACATTTGCGGGAATTCGGCGTATTCATTTATTAGTTTTTAAATAAAAAAAACTACAAGAATTCGTCTACTCTGCATTGGCCGATCGTGGCACTAAATAGTTTTGATGGTCCACTACGTCCGTGGAAATTCCATTACTTCCAACTGTCTGACAAATTTGCTGACCGTTGCCCATAGGTCCATTGTCTTGACTAATGTATTGCTGATTAACAACTCTGTCCTCGATTGCCACTTTCTGCATTAACATATTGTGTATATCGGGGAACTTTACGCGATCGTAAGGATTAGTTTTCCAGCACATTTTCATTAGTTGACAAATATGGTGTGGGCAATCCTCAGGGGGAGTCAATAAGATGCCTTGACGTATCAATTTCACCACCTATTTAATCAAAATTATTTTTAATTAAGAGGGAAGTTATCAAAGTTTCTTGACAAACAGGACATTTCATTCTTCCTGAGATAATATAGGCTACTGTTTATGTAATAAATTAATCTTTAAATACTCAAATAAACTACAAAAGTTTATACAAAATCACATGACAAAAAAAAACCTCATTACCTCCTCATTCGAATGTCCAAAATAAGGTTGTTTCCCATATGCAAAAATTTCCCACAAAACGACTCCGAAAGACCAGATATCCGATTCAAGAGTGAATTTACCATACATGACACTTTCGGGTGACATCCAGCGCACAGGAAGCAATCTTGAGCCACCGATCTATAGGAAACGAAAATTTGACATACATTGTACATGTATCCTCCATCATGACAAAACATAAGATTCCTATAAAAAAATGACTTTTTTTA
This sequence comes from Xestoiulus laeticollis, assembly GCA_034698905.1. Taxonomy (NCBI): domain Eukaryota; kingdom Metazoa; phylum Arthropoda; class Diplopoda; order Julida; family Julidae; genus Xestoiulus; species Xestoiulus laeticollis. The sequence continues at coordinate 29,783 of JAQGCC010000027.1, read as the reverse complement.
CCTTATAATAATCGCAAGTGTAAATATCCCGCGACATCCCAAAATCGGCTATTTTAACAATTAACTGTTTGCCCACCAAACAATTTCTCGTTGCCAAATCCCTATGTACAAAATGCTGCGAACTTAAATATGTCATGCCACTCGCTATTTGTATTGCTAATTCAGTTAAGTCGGCCTAAAAACAGAAAAATAAATAAATAAATATAGTCATTCAGTTAAACAAATTACCAAAGCACAAAGGTTCCCACCATACCTTAGTTATTTTACAAGAAATATTTGCCATATTCCAAAAATAAGGACTATTTTCTCGTAATACTTCCGCTAAATCACCGTATTCCATGTACTCGAATACCATCCAAGGAATGCAGCCATTTTCTGGGAATAAAAAATATAATTTGTAAAAATTGTTTACATTTAGTTTATTCTTAAATGGTGTATCACAACTTTGCATTGTATTAACATACCTATCAAGACAACACCGAGCAACGCTAAAATATTTTCATGGTCAAAACTGCTCATAATTTCAACTTCTCTTAAAAAGTCAACTTGAAGTTCGTTGGAAGAATTCTCCTTCAGAACCTTGACCGCCACATCACTTATTTCGTTTTCGTTTTTATGAAAAACACCTTCGTAAAATATTGAAAAAAAAAAATGTTTAATTTACAAGTCTAAAACATTTGTTGTGAACTGAATGCTCTATACTTTGCAACATTACCTTTGAATACCTTTCCAAAACACCCTTCACCAATAACGTCCAAAAACACCAGCTTGTCTCCAGATATTTCCAAATGCAACAAAGATTTCAGTAAGGCCATTTCAGGAGGAGTTGTATAATAATTTGGATTTGCTGTGAATTGCTGATTATCAAGAACACTCGTCTTTCCAAGAGCCTAATCAGACAAAAGACAACAAACTTAGCAACAAAAAAGTTTGAGTTGTCTCAAGCATGTGCAATTAAAGGATTACGAGTGTATACCTGAAGACCAAGACAGAGTTTCGGGCGTTGCCAGAAGCAAAAGATGTTGTCCGAATGAACGCCTCTTTGGGCTAAATGTCTTCTCCTTAACCAGCATGCAATGGCCAATACGAGGAAGATGAAAGTGGCACTGGACAAGGCAATAGCGAGGATCACCGTTGTAAATGGTGTGGTCAATACGCTGTTTGGCGTTGTTGTTGAATTGTAAGCGGAAATGACTAGCGAACCATTCGTGCTAATATCCGTTCTGTTAACATCCAGGGAATTATTGATCCTGATAGGATGAGGCTGCAAATGTGCAAGAAAACAAATACGTATTCAATGTCTGTGCAGGTTTTTTTGAACAAAAATATATATCTTGCTCGACTGCATTTTGAACATTCAGCTTTGCTAAAAAATTATGCTGTTATAGGAGTGTTATGTCATAAGAATCCCCATGCACGTATTGCAATACCATCATTTGGTTTCTTTCCTTCAATGTTAAGATTTTTCATTAAATGGAAGAAATATCTGCATGGAATTTAAACATCATTTTCAAATAAAAATATGAAAACATGTGATGAACTAATGTATATGTTACCCATTTGTCATCTATTTAGGGATATAGCAACTTTTATTAAATTAGGTATTTTGATTACTTTTCTTAGTCAAGTAACGCATGTAAAAGGATTCCGAAGGCAACATGTATGAACTCCTATTATATGTTCTCAATTTTCATATACATAGTAAATGCAATTTTAAATATAAGAAATCTAAATGCACAGGAAAATGCATTGAATTGCTTATATTACTATTTATTACAAACAGATGAGTCTTTTGTAATTTTTATTTGAAGTTATCTAGAAATTGTTATTGTCGTTTAAATATTTTTTGATAAACTATAATTAAATGTATATATGAGCCAGAAATGTTGTATAAAATACACTTACTGTCGGTTCCAATAGCATTCGACGTAAGTTTTCGTTGCTTATTTCACCAATTGGTTTTCCTATGGAGGAAAAACAAATCTCAATTGATTATCTACAGACAAAAAAATTATTTGAGGTTGTTTAATGTTTAACTATTGAGGTACATATTAATTTCTAAACTATTACAAACCTGATGGAGGGACTGCATTACACTGTTCCCCTGGCTGTAGCAATTTTCTAGTATATCTACACATGCAAACGTATGATGATGGTGATCCAGATGATTCGACGCAGAATGCATCATCCACACATTTCTTAGTTGGAGCTCTGCAATCATCATCTAGAAATATTTTTTAAATAAATATTAATAACTGCTTACATTCAAATAAAACGCGTTTAATGTCTTAAAACATGCTGTTTTAAGCAAACGCATTTTCTTTTTGGTCTAACATATTGCAAGAGATTGCTAGCGTACATGGGTAACATGTGATAGAAACGTAAAAATATGCTTTAAATTTCTAATTAAAATTGTATACAGCTGTTCACCGAAACCGATAAAACAAATAATGAGTTTCATAATAAGATTACGAGCATAATAACATGGGGAAATATGCCAGATGCACTTTTTAGCAGGAAGCCATGGGTCTGCTCGTACTAATCAACTGGCTAATTTTTCAATGCTTACCTTAATTTTAACTAATATCAGATGTTGATACGCATGGTATATATTACTTAGGGGCAGCTAATTTTTTTTTCTAACTTCATTTTTGCAAAAAAGAGGTTCTATTTTTGGTTTTTAAAAATGCTGCACGTCGCTGTCAATTTATGTTTTAACAAATCAACGTTGGTTTATTTTGAGTTCCTAGATGGCGAATATCAGATGAAAAACGCTTATGGATATATGCACGTTTATAGTTTAGAAGTTCAAACTAATTCGCTTTTTTGTTAGTTCGGTTTACGTTAAAACCATAAACAAGTTTTTAAATTTTTATGCCATCCCATTTTGTCCTTGGTACCAATTGCATGATAGTGAAATAATTCAAAAAGAGAACAATAGATACATGTATATACAGTAATCTTATAAAAATTAGTAAAATATCCAATCTGTTTATTGATATTGTTTGATTGAATAGGTGATTGAATAGATGATTGAGTCTGATAATAAATTTAGATTATAGGTAATAGCTAAAAATGTAACTTTTTAAAATTGCGACGAATTTGTTTTATAATTAAGGCGATATTTTTTAAACTTGGCTAAAATAAAAAAATGGCAAATGAAATTTAATCCAAAAAGATTGATATTCAAACTGGAATGAATATTTTGAGTGAAACGCATCAATTTCAGAAGCAAGAAAGAGGGTAAATTTAAATTGCTAATTTTATTGAAGTGATCGTATTTCATTTTGATTAAAAAATCAAAGAGTGGTGTACTCATATGTTCCAAATCACTCCCACGTTTTACTTAATTTGAGCATTTATAAATAGGGAATAAGAGGGGAAACTTTCACCCAAATGAAATACGAAAATCGATCATGGGTATAGAGAAAAACAGTAAAAATGAGTCAAAAAATAGAAAATATAAAGCATATATAAAAACTAATAAAGTAGGCGTTGATTTGAATCTGACATCAAAAGCTTAAGTTAATCCATTAAAAATACGATTGCTATCGCGCATATTAAAATTATCTCATCTCATGTTTTCAACATAGCCTTAGGTCATGCGCGATTCGTTTTTTAATCATCATAGTAATTAAGGATTTTTTATTTCAACTTCGTGTTATTTAATTAAAATGAGCATCAGTTAATCGTCAGTGAACATATAAAGTGATCCGATCAAAACCATGTAAAAAATACAAGTAAAAACTAGAAACTATAGCTAAAATTATGCATGTACGGTTTTAGTAGGCATATGTCATAGGGAGCAAAACTAATCTAATTCATACATGTATATAACTGTCGACTGCTGCACAAATGGTGAAAAATTATTGAATACGGCTTTACATATACTAATAATTTAATCCATAGGATGACTCAAGGGCTAGAATGATAACAGAATGGCACATTTTCATAGACCTAATCCCAAGTTGAGCCATATTGCTGAGAGACTTGAGTGCACCATAATTACTTTTTGTGCAGCACATTAATTTAACGAATTATGGTGAGAAAGCTCATCTTAATGCGACTAATAATGCACGCATATACTGAATACTTTTGCGTAGAAAATCATAAAAGTATACTAAAGCCTATATGGCTTATTCGCCTTTTATATCTATGAAAAAGCGTGGAAAGAATTAGCTTTAATCCCCTTGTACAATTGTCATGAACAGAATTCATTCGCAGTGTGGATGACATACTTTTAATAATGTGTGGACATTTTTTTTAAAAATAACGTGTACGACTGAATATAGTACAGATATTGAATTAAAATTAGGGTAATTCAAAAATACTTTAAAATTTGTTACATTTACAGTATTTTAAAATGTCTATAATAACGGAATGTACAAAAGCAGTTAGGAAAAGTACCAAAACATGTTTACAACAAATTGACTTTGACACGTTAAAGGACTTGATGTCTTAAAACTATCCAAGCATTAAGTCCAATGAGAGGCTTTCATGCAATGGAATTGCCCAGTACTCCAAAAAATCGGTAATGGAACCTCGACCAAAGCTTAATTGAAAACCATCCATTAATCAATCCTTTACATAGCAAAACCAAAAGAAAAATTATACCCATGACATATGTAAATTAGGTAACTCATTTCATCTTTGAAATTCAACCACCGTGCATATATATATATCGCTCTACCGTTAATATAGGAATGGAAAACACACCGGAAAAGATTTAGGCAAGCACGGTTTTCAGTGCCAATTCTTGTACAAAAAAATACGATATATATTTTGGAGTTTGCATTTCAGTTGCGAGGAAAAATAAGTCAGGGTAAGCATTTTGTGCCCGTATATGTGGGGGAGGATGCACGCTCATCTTATTCTAGAAGATGAAATTTCAGATTAGCAAATTCTGCCATTTGGTTCTTGTAAGATGCTATTTACCCAAACTGCTCCGCACCAAACTTGTTATTTATACACTTGTTTCGTAACATTAAGAAAAATATCCTAATAGAAAAAAAAAAAGATATTTGCGGAGCACCACTATATTTTCAAATGAGTTTTAGAGAGACAACATGTCAAAATTTTATGGCATATAAACTCACCCCCTATAGGTGAACTCAAAACACGAAAACCATTAAATCCATATGTTCAGACCGCGGTTTTTAATAAATGCAAAAATAATCGAGGTAACTTTTTTTTTATCTGACACTATACACTATGGATGAAAAATAAACGTTTTAAAATGGTTTTTTTTTTAGTTTTAAAAATATACCACAATTACATGTAGACGCATTCGAGCAATAAAATAAAATTTACGACTAAACATCTGATTCGAGAAAGTTATAGCTTCGAGTGAAGAGATCCTCGAAGCTTTCGAAGAATTAAATCCTGTAGATCCAGGAATTTTGAAAACTGGATCAAAATGATGACATGGTGTTATTTAAGAACACATTGAATGGACTTTTATATTGTTCTTTTCACATGCATGCTCAGTTTAAAAAAATACTGAGCATACATTAGGGGAACTCAGATATAGCTGAGCACTTCTGGACACTTGAGCACATTGAAAATTAAGCACTTGTGCCATGCATGCGCAATACCACTCGTTCGAAAAAATTTCGCGCTCAACTGAGCAGATCTCAGGTCCTAAATTTTCGAACGAGTAGTATTGCGCATGCGTGGAACAAGTGCTTAATTTTCAATGTGCTCAAGTGTCCAGGAGTGCATGCTCAGCTATCCGAGTTCCCTATTAGTACCACAGTGACAATGATTATGTTGTAATGGCGCTTCAATTATTACCTTTAATTTAACATGTAATGTCGTGTCTGTCAAAATGAAAATTGGCTCCTCTCAGCCTCCGTATCTACCAACTTAGCCGAATGTGGATAAAAAACGCTAAGATTAGTACAGAAAGCATCACCCTACATATTGTTTGCCAATAAACTGGAATGATGTAAATTGAGAAGTTATAAATAGTAAACATAAGGTGAAGAAACATTTTAAAAGAACTTAAATATTGTAAGTGAAATGATATAGTTTTGGGCCAACCATATTTCACAGGAGTCAATAACTCGTCTTACCACGGATGTTATATATTTCTTTAAAAAAATAACTTTTTTAAGTTTTAAGTGGCATACTCAGCCTTATGGTTACCCCAACTCAGAGGGAACTATATATAGATATAGCAATATTTAAAAACGCATTTTTCACATTTTGTCATGTCCCCCTAACGTCAGACTCTACTTTTAAGTGTCTGTATATAGGGTGCTAGAATATTTTTATTTCACTAAAAAATTTCCTTGACAGAAAATTTTTAAAAGCATTATCAACTTTTGACATACAATTATTTTTATTGCGTGCACTGATGATTGAGGGCCATGGGGTAGAGCAAATTAGTCCTGTTTTCATTCTAATAATGGGCATTTTGGTTACGCTTAATTACCGTAAAAGCAAAGCTTAATTGCAAAAGAAATATTTTTAATTAAAAGCTAAATTGAACGCAGAGCTTCTAAAGATTAGAAATTCAACTATCGTTATGCCGGCAATAAATTCTTCAAATTGGTGGTTAAGTTACATAAATAGCTTCATCATAAAGAGTTAACTATAAACATCAACATTGAGAGTCATAACCCAAATGTGCACACTGGAGACCATTAACACTTACAAACATGTCAATGTTTCTTACATAAAAGTCGCCATCAATTTTGTACAAATTTCTAAGAATTTCTAATATATTTTTTTCTTCTCAAATACACGCATGCGTCAATTTAATACGAAATTCCATTTCCGTGAAACTATTTAAATTTATCCATAGTGGGTGTATGGTACATTTCATGGCTTAACTCCAAATGTATAAACGGAATTTTTCAATGAAACATAAAGACCACCTGCATCTTGATATGTCATTCATGCATGCGATAGGACATTTGTGCTTTATGTCTCATTTTATATTACATATATGTAGATATAAAAAAAATCTGCGGCTATATAAATAAGTACGAGAATTTATATAGTGCAACCATGATGATGATAAAATTTCGATTTCATTTTGAAATTGAAATTCAATGCTTCCTCTTAAAATTCCACAAAAATGTAGATTACATGCAATAAATGTAGAATAGCCAGATTTTGGACTTAATTTTGGCGAGGGGATATGAGAGAAAATATGGAGGTTTTCATAGGCTATTTTAAATTTTTAATAAAAAGAGGAATGAGGCAATTTATCATTAACTACAAAATGTCAATAAGCTGTTTTATTCAGAGTCCTTTTAGGTTCAGCACATATAAATCTTTCCTTCTTAAGACCTCTCCACTTTGTATAACATTCTATAGTGGAATCAAACCTTTTCTATAAATGATCGTCATTTTGTAAAAGTCACAGCTCTTCAAAAGTTTATGCACTGGAAAAGTCACAGTTGTGCCCTTTGACTTATCCCTTGTTATAAACATGTCATAACAGTATAACAAAATAGGTCGCACTATAAGAAACGTGCAATAGACCATGTATTCCAATGTAATATCAAAAAACGTAAAAGAATTGGGGCATATAGATAAGCACGTATAGCATGGACCAAAAGCGTAGAAACAAACACCTACTATGACTATAGGCTACAATATATAACTATAGGTAAAACTATAAAGAAAGCCATGAATTTCATGCGCTCAGTTTAGTCGATCCTAACTTATAGGTCCGGGTCCCTATCTCTTCCTCGTGAACTATAAATATTTTTAGAGATATTTGGGGCGATGCTGGCATGTGGCAATCGACCCATGAGAGGTTGCAGTGCATTAATTTTAATCTAAGTAATTTTTTTTTTTTGCTATAAATAAGTTCAGTCGATAATTACTGAGAGTAAAGCACGAACAGACCTAAATAATGTTGTGCAGAGTCTGCAAAATAATGATAGGCCTACATGTATAGTATATCATGACCAAAGAAAGGTGGCATTTTAAAAGTTTAGCTCACTTAATATGGCATTATTAGTTGAGATCTTCAAGGGATCAATACTAATGCATTATCCCTGTACATGGTTTATGTATGAATGCATTGAACGATTTATATATTTATATATGTAAATTAAAACTGACGTGGAAAAAAATTTCAAATATTATTTTTTCAATCAAAAAATCTAGTCTTCTCTTTTGAATTCAATGCAACATTAAATATCGTATTTTTGTTGGCATCAAATTAAAGAAAATCAGATAAGATTAATTCCCTTTTAAATTCAAAAGACTGAGCATGCCTCCTGTCTCTACCCCTTTTAGGTCCTAGTATATTTTAAAGTTTTCAAATGGAAATAGCCATGTTTTTGTAAAGACAAAAAGGGTCGAGGGTTTTTTCATGTCGTGAGAGACGTGCCTCTTTTCGATTCACAGATTGAACCAGGGTCTCATATTCAAAGGGCCTCTATTGAAAACAAGACCAGGTGTTCAATATACCAATATTTTGAATTCAGCTATTTTCAGCCTTCATAAAAGAGCAAAAATTATGCATAAACATAGCGTTCAATATAAGACCTGTAATTTCATTCCATTGAAAACTGATGAAAGCATATATTAGTTGGTCTCCACGGTTTCTTCTTGCTTAATTCAGGGAATTTTATTGATTACATATGCATCACTGGGCTCGATAGTAGATACTCTTTATTGAATTTAAAGAACCAAGGCACATAAAACGATTCCTCGTTCTTTGGCTAAATATTACGATAATTATGCAAATTGAGAAGGTAGCAAAGCAAAGTTATCTGATATGATAAAATCCGTGTGCTTTTAAATTTCTACGAAATGCTAAATTTGAAATGATATTTAGAAATGCACGAGCGTATTATATTTGTTATAACAAAAGGTACTTTATAGTGCTTTTATTAACATTTTCATAGTAGCAGCTATTTGATAAGCTGCAGACCAACTCGGAGTTTCAATATCTTGGCTATAGGCTTAAATAAGTCAGGATTTATGTTATTTTAGGCCAGTCGTGTGATTAGAATTCAAGTCGAGTCCAGGTCGATGAGCGATTTTGCTGACTTAGGTCTAGCTAGTTAAAGGGCCTATCTTAGTATAGGAAATCACGTATAGGCGAGCAACATTGATATGATTTCATGACTGTGATTGCTTATACGTTATCAGTTTTGGAAAAAAAAATATTTGATTCCAGAATTGTATAACCCAATCATAGTGAAGACTAGGGTACATTTTCAAATTCGTTCTTGTGTCACTCAGCACACTTACTAATTTGCTGACATGCAAAAAACTGAAGAACATTCGGCGTTGCCAAATAAAGTTCTTTCATTGTAACACACATTTAATATTAAATTTCTTTGATTTTCCACAGCTTTTCTCACTTCATTGTTAAACTACAGAATGTTCTATCAAAGTCCATGCAAGAAGACATGTGACCAATTCAACCTGTAAAAATTCTTTGCATCTATTGGTCAAAAGTTTCTTGCTGGACGAAAATTCATTATCAGTAAACTCTTATTTAACTCTAGAAGTAAATCTACAAATAATCCAGCAGCTGCAACACCTATTTTTTCTTTTCATTATATATCTAATTTACTGGATTTCTAATGGGTAGTGAACAAGAGCAGTTATTGCTAGACCAAAGAGGCATTTAGGGTTAGAAGCAACTAAACTGCCTCAACATTTCACAGGAATGTGACAACAATTGATAGAATTGAAATCACTTCTAACATCGAAAGTTGTCAGAGGTTTTCTAACACAATTCTCAGTCTGCAGAAAATGGTGTTATGTCAATTCGTCTAAATCCAAAAAGAAGCAAAATAAAAAAAAGGTTGGCATGCTTTTTGAATCACATAGGAAATCATAAGGTTTTTTTACATGTCATGTCTTGCTGAAGTGAAGTACTCAAGAGCATTCTGGGAATTGAAATATACAGTATAAATGGAATGCAGCGAGTTGCTTGCCCCATTTTATACATGGGTTTTCATAACTTATTTTTTTTTTGAAAACTATTGACAAATCAAATTCGATTTGTGTTGTTCAGTTCTTCATAATCTTGAAATGATAAAAAAATGACCTTTCCTCATGGAAGCGCCATCACAAAAAAAGAAAACATTCTCTAATGGCCAATCAAAGATTCTTTAATGGGCCTATAATTGGAAGAAATCACCGTGGAACATTCATCCAGAACAGTGATATATCATGAGTTTTTCGTATATAGATAGAATAAATGTTGTGGAAATAAATGTTGGAAGAATGGTATATCGTACTTGATGCCTGGTTAACCATTAAAAAAGTCAACAGTCACCTTTTGAAAATGCCATTGGAGAAGTGAAAAAAACCTGGTTTTCTACTCGGACATCTCATACTCAAGTAATCAGAGTCCTTCCGAGCGTGTAATTAACAATTGAAAACTAATCGCCTATTTGGAAGCCACTCTACTTTGTCACTTAGATTCATTATTTACACAAGGCAATTGTGACGTCATAAGTCAATGGTCTATTGTTCCAAAATTCATCTTTAACAAAATATAAAAAAGATTTATAGTATAACATCTGCATTTAATTTGAAAATCTTCAGAGCATCATATAGCAATGCTTAAATTATTGTAAACGATCTTAAATTCAGCATTCATATCAAATTTATATCCGTCCATTGCCATTTACACATGAATATACAATGTAGGACAACACTTGTCAAATTATCAGAAATATTTCTCATTAAGAAATTTAGTTGTAATACTAATAAATTTAATTAAAGCATCTTAATGATAAGATGAAGGTAGTGATGCAATTGGCTTTCCATAGATATAATAATTCATGCATAAACTATAGATTTTCCATAACGTTATAATATAATTAAACCTCATGGAGTATAAATTTATCCTAATTCCTAGAATATGAGATTTTTTTCATCATTTATATATGCTCATTTTTCTTATTTACATGTAATCTCATATTTCCATTAGGTTTATGTATAATAATTACAACAAAATACCAAAGAACTAATCCATCATTTTTATAAACATCCATTTATTGTAATTTAAGGAAAATGTCGTATTGCTCGATCTATACGCAAACTTCATTCAATTCTTTGATGTTGTGAATACATGCATGTAGTTTTGACAAATGTGATGTATACGAGTACAAGATTGATAGGTTGCACATTTTTCTCAAGCTTCTAAAATGACTGTTGAATTGCTTATTAAACGTTATGATAAGTTTAATATTATTACATTTGCTTGCAACTATAAATCTATCCTAACAATCTTAACACTTTTTAACATGTAGCATGTATTAGGGAATTTAAGAGCAACCATCTGGATTTAATAAAAAGCTCCCATATCAAATACCTCACCGCATGATGCCCAATTCAAATATTTATGTTATGAAAAGTACTTCAACCACGAGTTGTTGTTTTTCAATAGAAAAATAGCAGTTATGTTGTAGGGACTTCTCAAGAGACCTGCAGCCAATGGACAATAACGTTTTTCCATTGTAAGACATTTTTGCTTTATTCGTCGTAGAAACTTGGCTTTCTATCGTTTCTAGAGGGAGATATTAGATTGCACGTTATCCATGGGGGGAAATAACATTTAAAAAAAAAAATAGAGGATATCTGGATGGAATGATGTTGCCCATCCTCCAACTTTTTTCCAGGCTAATAAACATCACCTCATTTCCAAGTTTTTCCCATACGCCTACAAAATGTAGTTTTTCACCGTGTATAATTTTCGCGATTCCCATTTTGGACTCCAAAGTAATGAGGCTCGATGAAAACGGAAGTTCATATTTTCAAAATTTCATACATGAAGCATATATAAATTTTTTAAGCATATGGGACATAAATTACTCGCTTACAAGTTTTTTTTTTCGTTTTCAAAGAGGAGAGTTTGAAGGCGGTGAAGCTTCAAGTTGGGAAAAGCAAGGAAAAGAGATCAAAACGTTTAAAACTGTGCTCTTGGCACACATTAGTTTGAAAAATGTAGCACAGGTTCCAGTCACCCTAGGCATCCAAGCGAGTGACCAGAAGTCGTGTTCTTCCTATTCCCAACCGCCAACGGAAACAGGTGCTGGAAATGGCGTGTTATGGTCCCACATAAGCCACTAACACCCTGCATTTTTCAGACTTGCTAAGTGCGTTGAGACCCGTGTAATGTGCTCACGTCTGGCCAATGTTTGGGGCCAAAAATACTAATTCGTGACACCCAACTACACTCGCTTAGAGCAGTAATTTCATCGTTTTCACTTTTTCGAGAACGCGTCTGTCACGAGTTTTTCTGGCTTTTTTAGGCAGTTGGCAAGCATCCCACTCCATATATTTCTTCTATGAGTTTTCGTGAGGTTATTTCACAAATAATTACAGCGAACAAGTGAATTGGGTCTACGACCGAGTTTGTTTTTTACCTTTTTAAGGGATTGGGTTCAGGACAGGATAAGCATTTTCGGGGGATAACCTATCTTTCTACACCAAAATAATTACACCATACTCCCGGTGATGGGGGAGGGAGAGAAAAAAATCCCGGAAAATTACAAATATATTAGACAGGCGTAAAAATGACACAAATATGTTAAAAACTATAGAAATGCAAAGGCGAAATTTTTCATGACATAATGGCACATGTATACACCTTTGGCGCGTGAAATAGAGAACCATTTCCGTTATAATACATTTTTTAAATGCTAACGAATTGTTAAATACCGTATGAGAATATTTTATTTTGTTTTTAAACATCAAAAGCTGAAAAATCGCATACTTTGAATTCATATGAATAAAGATATAACCATGTAGTTTTATAAAATTTAAAAAGGGTTACGATTTTCATTTTTAAACCTTGTTTTTTTTTTAATTTTGCAAAAATGAAGATTAATATACTTAGGCTGGAATTCATAGTCGTATAAGTAGTAATTATTTGTATACTTATAACACACAAGCAGTGCTTATTCGACGACTATGAATTCCGGCCTTAACTATTCATGAGGATTCTGAATTTTTAATAATCGGCGGATATTGGCTAAACAAATTTCCACTGCATTTATTAAAAACACTATGATTTTTAGACATACATGAATACATCACATCATTAACATTATAGCAGTTGAATATAGTAGGCCTATAATGTTCCATGGTTATAATAGATTACTATAGAATCAAAGTTATCATGGATGCATGCATGCATGCATTTCGACATACTTCAACGAAACTATACAATATTCATTCCTTAGGAATATTAAATAGTTTGAATCCACTGAAACCGTTGTCTATAAAATGTCATATCACAATTAAATTATGCAAGGTCATATTACTAATATTGAAATGCTAAGATTGCTTTGGATTAGAATTTAGAGAACCAAAATCGCAAAAGCTCCCCCTGATAGTGTGCTATCTAGCATAGCTCGAAATAAATTTTAATTTTGAATCGCGATATAAATAATGCAAAATTTATAACTAAGACTGTATGTATACACGTATTTTACTTAATTATACTTCTTTCAATTGCTCAAAAGGATATACATGTATATTAAAATCAAATAATATGTTAGCTTTTATATACCGGTACTGATAAGTTGTATCCTATTAAATCTAGCCATAAGCCTGAATATTGGCAATTTTACAAATCTATATTTTATTAAATGCCAATTTAAAAAAAAGGCGGGAAAAATACTGTACAGAATGTTTGTGCAATTACGATACGCTTACACTACATGTATATCAAATGAATATAAATTTTCATAACTTAATCTCCGAATGCTTTCAAAATAAATTTAAATAAATGCACAAATGTGTAGAACAAATATATACATTTATACATCAAATAAATAATAATTGACAATTACTCAGAATACTCGCATGTTTATAGTTTCCGGACTAAATTGTAAATATAAAGCAAACTCTCGCTATAATTTCCGAATATATGTTAAATTTATCAGTCGACCTTCATATGAGCAAACCTTAATTATTACTATAATAATTCCATTGCACGAATTGCGTGCAGTTGAATAGCAAAAAAGCCATTTCCCGTAATCGGCTAAATACGACCGTTATAATTTATTCGGATTAAAACCATATTTAATAATTGATAACGAAACTTGTTTTAATCCTAGATTTATGAAGTATCCTATTTTGTTATAACGAATAGATTTAAATGCAATTAAAAAAACCCATAAAAGTTAACAACTTTTCAGTCGTTTCACTAAAAATCAATGTACATACAAATGTACATTGAATACATTGAATATAGTTTCACTAAAAGCCATAATAATATACATGTACATTGAATACACCCCTTGAATTACACGCATATACATGCAGTAAGATGAAATATTTCAAAAGCAATCTTGCCAAAATAACTAATACGATTAACTCAAAATTCTTCGACTGAAAATGTTCCATAACACCATCATTTATCCAAACAAGTTAAATCTTTACAAATTTCACATTAAATCCTGAAAATATTTAACCTCAGATAAAGTTATCATGGAACTAAGTAATGTTATATCATCGACCATAGACTATATGCCAACGTCAAAACCAACAACTTCATAGTTTTCAAGAATATTGAAAATTCACCATTTTATACGAACAATTGGATGAAAATAATATTATTCCTGTTCAATATCTTAGTTTTAGAGTAAAGAGTAATAAATGACACTATATATTGGTTCCTCTTACCCCTGTCATGTTTCCTGGTCGTAGGGCGGTCAGTAGAAGCAGTTGTATTTTTACGTCGCATTCCATTATTATCGGATTTAAGTTTTCGTGGACTTGCCATGGATTTCACAGGAAAAGTTAACACATTCACAGTTGACAAGAAAAAGCGGGAAAAACGAGTAAAAAGCGTCGGCCGACCAAACTCCACCGAGGGCGGCAGGAAAAATGACAAAAATCGCACACTATGAGAGCATCCAACACGTTGAGCATCGAACGTAGAGGGAAATACTCCCATTCGACATTGAAGACCCAGAGAGAGAGACCTGAAAAGCATCACATGCGCCATCTAACGGCTACACAATGTCCCTTCCAACGGGTGTGCCCAATAAATCACCTACTTTCAACGCACTTGTAATAAATAATGTCAGCCCCAACGCTTCTTTTAATCACTCATCATTGTCAACTACAAATTTGTCACTTTCGTTGATTCTCAAACTCAACCTTCCGAAAGTCCGATTTCGTTCGACAATTTATTTTTACAGCTTTCCCATCATTTCTTATTTTTCTACATAATATGCGTTTGGGGATTTCAACACGTGCTTCAACTCCAGTCAGTTCTTGGAACAAAAGTTTTAAACAAGGGATTAAGCAAAAGCTTCAGACTTAAACAAGTTTTAAACAAAGGAGACAAAAGTTTCAAACAAGTGAGGGAAAAGAGTCGAATAAGTGAGGGAAAAGTTTCAGACAAGTCAGACAAAAAAGCTTCAAACAAATAAGAGTCAAATAAGTAATGTAAAAGTTTCAAATACATGCATGCACATAAAATAAGGCAAAAAGTTTCAAATAAGTGAAGCAAAATATTTAAACAAGGGATACCAAAGCTTCAATTAAACAAGTAAAAATCAAATAAGTGAGTCAAGATTAAAGCTATAAGCAAGTGATGCAATAGTTTATGACTACGTTTAAGCCTTCTATCCTAAAAGGCTGACTGAAAATTGTTGAATAAAACAAATTTGTACAAGTATTTTCTTTTAGTCAAACATATCATAACAGGATATTATCAATATAGTATCGAAAACACTGAAACTTGGGTGTTGGTAATATTTCAATTAAATGGGCAAGTCTCATGTGATTTAACTCAATGACTTTAACAGCTGTGACGAAGAAGTACAATTCAACATGCAACCAAAAAACGACAAAATGAAATTCAGTAATTCTAATAAATTTACTGAACCCCATGAGAATCTCTGACATTTTCGGGAAAATGCATCTGTCTAGCTTTCCAATTACCACAGGGAGGCAGTCTGACGTCAAACTGTCATAGCTGACCATTGTATTTTCATGTGTTTGTTAATTCAAACTGCTATGCAATAATATACTATCATATCCCGGTGATACCAGTAATTTACTTGATCAATTGAAGTTGAAATCTCTGATGTTGTAATGTTGGTATAGGAATTTCAACCAACCAATATTTAGAAAACTTTTTTCCTTAGAAACCTTAACGTGTATACTGTATACAATCTAAGCAGACACATCTTCAGACAATATTCAAGAAAGTAAATAAATTTCGTTTTCTGATATTTCACAACATTGGTAGGGAGAAAAGAGGCTTGACATACATGTAGAAGAGTACAGGGAAGAGGGACCCACACCATACTAATTTTGCTTCAGTTGGCACATCAGACAAACGAGCAATTTAATACCCCTATATGTCAACATTCCACAAATTTTGACACTGGCAGGGGGTGGGTTCAAATAGGGTTTAAAATGAACCTGCATACGAAAAACACAAGGGTGATTTTTTTTGACATCAAGGAACTTGAAGTTTGAGGGAAATTGAGAACTGCATGCCTAGTAAACGGATTTTCACTAAATTCTTCACTTAGTCATTTGCAGATTGAAAACTTGATATTTCTCATTCCTATTTCGATCAATGCCAGCTTCAATAGTATTTGATGAAACTGATAACAAAACAAAGACATTGCACAATTTTTGAAGATGCAATATGAAAGAAACATTTCCAAACAAACGATAAAAAGCTTGGAAAAATCTGAAGAGGATCGATCCAACATCGTAGTTTATGTTTTAAACTTATTTCGACTTATGCAGATTTTAAAAAAAATATTCCTCATTGGAAAAATGTGCCCTACAGCATTAGAGAGATGTTTTTCAATAAGCATGATGATGCGCCAGTATCCTCAGGATTATTTAAATATAACCATAAAAATACATTAAAACTGCCTTTTAATAACCTTATATATATGCTTCGCAATATAAACGTTGGGGGAAGATGATTTAAGAGTCGTAAATTCTTGAAAAATGGTATGCTGCTCCATATTTAAGAATTTATAGTCTCGGATTCACTCATGCTTACTAACAAAGAATCATAAACCATCAAAATCTTTCCGAAACAATGCAAATTGTGAAGTGTGTGTGCAAGAAGGAGGTGTTATTGTTTAATTATCCATTATTTGTGTTTAAATGTCACTGGAAAGCAACACCAACGCTGTCTTTTGTTAATCAAAGATATATGCAAATAAGGTCTCCTTAAGTAGAAATTCATTTTCCATATTCATATTATCGCTAACATGTAAATTGTATTTACAACTTGACGTTTTAGAATATATTAGTGAAGATTACCCATGGGAATGTCTGAAAAACTTCAATTTTTTCAGTACAGATTCATGCCCAGACAGAGTTCAATCCGATTATCCAGAAAGCGAGACAAAACAAACCCCAAATGAAGGTATTATTAAAAAATAAATCCTATTTTGCTTTCATAATAAGCTTTATTATCTTATGGTTGCGTGCAATATTAATCCTCGGAGGAATCAGCCAATTTATCCATTAAAATGAAGCATATTTTTTTGCTTCATAAACGGGCGTCAGTACAAATGTACATGCAATTATATATCATCATTCATCTAATCCAATTGGCCATTTTGAGTGAATGGATTTACAATAAAGTAGCACAAAAGGGTATTTAGTTACCAAGTTGTTGAGTCGGAATATTCTGTGAGAGCATTTAATCGATACGGAAAACTTACAATAGCATATACATGTACTGAATGTTCAGCAGAATAATTAAAACATACCTCATTTGCCTTGTACGTATAAATAATAAAGTCGCATTTAATTAGATGCATGAAACTATAATTAACAACTTGTACCATAGTCGCATTTATGAAATAAAAGGTTTTTCATATACACGCCAGAAAACAGATTAATTTCTATTAATTAAATGCGGATTTTCAAATGGTGATCATAAAACCAACATATAGCAAGCTAAAATTTGGCAAATAATTCAAGATACAATTACATGTACATGTATAATGCTCGAATTTCATTATGGATACAATTAAGTTGTTACAAATATGTGCATCAACTACATATTTATATCAGAAAATATTTTAAAAAAGAGTTCCCCTGTTGCTCAGATCCATGTTAAATTATCTTCTAAAAAATTGTCATCAGAGCCACTCGCAAAATTCTACTGATTTGCATATTTCGTTGAAAATCGAAAGGAATGTTAACGTACCAGCGAGCAATTCGATCCGATTAATGAATTTGAGATAAATTAAGGCTGTCATTTGCATCCATCCTACTGAATAATTATTGCTAGCAAACATGAGTAGGGAATAAGATTTTTTTTTTATTACAACCGGTATCCATAATGATTAACTGTAATAATTATAGTGAATTATTAAGTTGTTGACAATGCATGGAGTGGCATTGCAACTGTTGTCATGTACTTATGATTTGCTACTCGGAATTAATTTGAAGAAAGATTTTAGATGAAACTTGGATTGTATGGAAATATTATAAGTTTTTAAAAAAGGTATACCAACATGTTTAATATGTGTAACAACTAGGTTGTCGGACATTAGACGGGTGGATCCATCTTCTCAATATTACTGATAAAATAATTAATGATAAACACGCCCTAACAGGTTTATGAGAAGCTATCTCGATACACGCAACGTTGTTTATTTCACGAGCAAAATTAATGAGGTTCAAGCATGACAAATTTGGTTTTAATCGCAAACAACATTTCTACAGATTCACCCTATGCATTCATAATTGATGAGGGGCGTAAGGATAAATCAAATTTAGACAACATTGTGGAAGTAAACTACTACTTTCATGCATCTTGAATGACAACTTTCATTACTTAAAGCATTTGTCTAAATAGGTAATGAAATATGCTCTCTGTATTCTATAGAATAGGGTACTGCTTTGAACTTAACAGATCATCGTTCAATGGGCCATATACGGTTTTTGGTCTAGGCTGATGCATGTTTGAGTTGCTTTAATCCTATCTCCAAATTTGTTTTTTCATGAGAAATAGTTTAGTTTATGTATGTAGTGTTATAAAATCCATATACATGTATGTACATGCATTGTAAGTATTGCAGATGTCTAAAAAACCCTGCATGCACAAAGGGCACATTATATGATAACGTTAGGCATTAATAAGACTAGACTATATGCAATAGAAATGCCTATTTTTTTTAAAAAAAAGCAAATAACCCAATAATCAAGATTCTCTTGAAAATAAGTTTTACAAATATATGGATTGTATAAAGATTTTAAGCATGTGCATGAAGTTTTATCAATATGTCAATAGAATTTAAAGTAAACAAGGTTATTTCGTGATATAAAATAACGAACACAAGAAGTCAGATTTATCAGCTAGGCTTGAATTCAAGCCTATTGGAAAATCATCTAATATGCTCAAAAAATAATGATTAAATTTGTATTCATTCAACGTCTAATTTAGAAACTATTCTCCCCTTTAAAACCCAGATAATTACGTACGCACAAGTTTTATTATGTAAATGTCACTCCAAATTGATTCCGTCTGATGGTGACATGTGATGTATATTTAATTTATTAGCACAAACAAACTTTTATAAACACTTGTAGATTTTAGATTTCCACCAACATCTTGACATCGAGCACAATCGATAAGTTGTATAAGATCTAGGAAGCTGCATGCGAGCATTGGGATGCGGGCGAAGAATATACCTTGCATGCATGACTTGATAAGGTGAATAAACCAGGCAATTCGGTATCAGATTTCAAATTTAAAAAACAACGAACTGCAGAATATTGGAAAAATCGTTGCTCTTGGCACTATACAGTAAGATTCATTTCATATTGACAAGACTAAAAGAAAATGCTTTTAACTCACTCTCCCTGAACGACGTTCAGCTTATTCTGTGATAAACACAAACGCCTTCATAAACACCATGGCCTTTTTTATTTAACTGAGATCCGAATGCAATTCCCAATCGAGGTAGGCGTTTTGATGACTTCGACTATGACGTGCCCCTTGGGCCTACATACGAAAAGAACTTGATGGATTTTACAGGAAAACATGAAGGCGGAATTGGAGTGGTCCGTAAATGTATTTCCAACATCCGAAATAACAGTCATCCAAGAACGATGTATACAAATTTAGCCTTATTAGTTACTAAATTATATCTCAGAGTTTCATGCTCTTCAACATTAAAAATGTAGTAAATTATGCTAAAGATCCTTTGTTCAGACAAAAATGAGTACTTTCCATGGATTCCATGTGATTATCCCCAAAACAAAAAACACCAAACAATTATCTCCAGGTAATTATCTACAATTAAGAATCCCCAAAGCGAAAACTACCTTACCTAACCTAACCTAACCAAACAATTATCTCCAGGTAATTATCTACAATCAAGAATCCCCAAAACGAAAACTACCTTACCTTACCTAACCTAACCTAACCTAACCTAACCAAACAATTATCTCCAGGTAATTATCTACTTAATGGTCATTTGTGAGATTGTTGACTGGAGATTATTGTTTTCGGGATTCTTGACTGGGGTTGATCACTTGATAGGTATACATGTATGTTTCATTGCATGGGTCAGTTTATTCAAAGGACAGCTTTCTAACTATAAATCTGCTAGTCCATCTTCAGAAAGTTTCTGGAATAGTTCTTGATCATATATAGGTTTCTAACAGTAAACCATGATGAAAAATGTTAATATTACCTATATTATAATGATACATTTTCTCAATTTCAAATTTAACATATCATTTATATGGATGGAGTCAAAATTGTCGAATACTGCAAAACAGTTAAAAATCTACTCCGTTGTCTTGCTTTTCTTTGTAGTGGACCAAATGTAGAAATCTTGTTATTGAAGAAGCTGACATGGTGAAACCATGTTTCCTGAAAACCTGGAGGTTTCGGGATTTGAAAAGCAGTACGAATGGAAGAAGGTATGCGACACGGGGTGTTATTGGCTCTAGGAGAGGATGGAGAAATGGCTCGTAAATAAAAATATGCAGCGTGTTATCTATCAATTTCAAGGAAGGGAGGGCCATGGAAAAAGGGGGATAGAGCGCGAGACGATGCCAAGGCAAAAAGCATAAGCGATCTAATGTAAACAACACACTTTTGCCTTTAAGGATGCTCAATCAGAAGTCAGGATGAAAGAGCTACTGGGGCCAGAGAAGCTGCTTCTTGTACCACAGGGTGGGGTCAGAGGAGCCAGAGTGGGGAGACATTCTTTTAACAGCTCAACGATTGGGACATACTGTAGGGGTGCTATGGGGGGAAACAAGTAGTGTTTTCAAAGGGAAGAGTTCTTGCGGCGTGTTGTTATGCTCTGAAGAGAAGTGTGCCAGCTGTCCACTAAATTTGCAAAGTGTAAAATGACACTTGTACGGGATGGGAAAAGCCGGGATGAACGCACGACTAAGAAGAGGGAAAAGTGCACGGGGTACGAAACCCTCAGGACTAAAACCTAAAAACCTGCCGTTTTTAAAATCCCGCCTAAAAATGCTTTTCACAACAGTAAAAAAAAAATACAAGATCAGTGAAAGATGGATGAGGAAAGTAAGGCTAGACTAGGGCATAGGCTACATAAATCCAGACTGAATTGTGGCGTGACTTTAGAGATGTAAAAAGTGATATTATATTAGTTGGAATGAACGTGGATCTTTAAATAAATGCAGCACTTCACATACACATATACCCCCTCTCAGTTCACACTCTCAATACAAACTCCAATACACACTCTCAGTATAATGAACATTAGTTATAACGACCAACAATTCGATGTCTAAGGTCATCGATGTATAAGTTTCATTGATTTTAAGGATTGTTTTCTAAGTCTTACAAAAATTCTAATGCTTATTTAAAGGGTACTCTAAATACTGCAAAAACAGCTCTAGTGTATACATGTAGGCTATAGACTCTTTCCAGCATTTGGCAAAAATTATATTTTTGGTCTTCAATATAGACAGAAGTACTGTTGGAGGCTAAAAATATGTAAAGAGCGTATGTAAAAATGTAAAAAGAGCGAACAAAATGTGCACTTAAAAACTGACCTTTCAATATAACCAACGAATGTACGTCCCATCTCCTTGGCGTTCGTTATATCGAAAGCAGATTGTTATTGTCACGAAGAAACATTATTAATATTTGTACTTTACCAAATTTCAAAATGTACCATTTTTATGTATTGCACATCAATAATCGAAGTTGATTCGTGCAATTTAACATCACCAAAAATATGAAAATCAAATGATACTGTCATATAGCGTTGTTATCCTGCGGTGCATTCATAATAAATGTCAATTGCATGCAGAATGCTCTTAAATATCTGACATTTGCAGGATACGACATCCTAAATCCTATGAATTCTAATAAAATTCAATACATGTTCATTTTTTTTTTTGTAGTTTTTTTTTTACGATTTGACTGCAGAAAGCAATCGTGGTAAGAACGGCAAGGAATTGCATTGATAAATTATACAAATTTCGTTTATGTTTATATATTAATATAACCAGCAGATCATGCAGGGAATCGTTATGTGATACGAAGCTTTCTCATCTATATATAGAAGCAGTCTTGTACAAATATTTCCAAGCGTTTCAATAGAGAAATTTGACGGTTTTTGAAAACATTTTACCTGCAAAATTAACCCTACAACAGAAAACAGAATAGTCTGTGAGCATCAAGGGCTTGAAATTGGAAATGCATGGGTAACCCGCGTTGCCCAAAGAACACCATAGATGGAATGTAATTTCGTGGAGGATCTATACATGTTTAAAGTGTGGATTTTGGTCTATAATAGATTGAGCAAAAATCATTTAGTTTTGAGTCCAAGGTTGAAAACAATTTGTTTGTGTCTGAGCCAGGGCAGCAATTCTCCCAGACGACATTTGCATGCAGCTGTCAAGCGATGAACAATTGCTTCGAAATCAACAATTGGCAAACATGTCTTTGGGTTAAATTTGCACAAATTATCGAACAAACATGCAGGCAGTTGAGTTTTGCAAGGCGAAGCTTTAAACAATTACGATGCATCAGATTTAGATACCCTTTATTCAAATTATTTTGACTAATTGCTTCAAATTGGGCTTTTCCTATAAAGCAGGATTTTCTTAATTAGCATTTACAGGCCACATTGTTGTTCCCTGAGCAACCATTCATGCATCAGTTTAATTAAAACCTCATTCCAATTTTGAACCTTCAATTCATGCCATGGCAATATGTGGTCGAATTTAATGATAAGCGGCAGTACTTAAAAGTACATGTAGTATTATAAAACCTATGTGCTTTTAGTAATTAATTGCAATAAGCATACAACCAGAGAAAATCGGCCAAACTTTAAAATGCTGAGATCATCTAATGACAGCAACACAAGCAAATATTGAAATATTTATCCATTTTTCACGCATATTTCACTTGTCCTAGTTTTCAGCATTGAATGATTGGATACCATAAAAACAAAAGGAATTATTTTTTGGTCTTAACTTTTTTCTGTACTGTATTTAAAACTATTGCTCAAAACTTTTTCTTTCTTGAATAAATATTTGCATTATTTGATCGTGTATATTTATAAAACGGATGAAAAACAATAATTATTACCTTAAACTCTATTAGAATATAACAACTAGGGTTTGATTTTTCACAAACGTGTCTGCTACTAGAAAAATGTGTTGAAATTCATGGAAATTGGTTAAAAGGGAAGTAAACCATTGATATACTTCTAAGAAAATAACCATGTTTGTCCCATGAATACAATTATAGCTAGTACCAAGAAAGCGATACTTGATTTTCCATAAAATAAAAGCCTTGCTATTATTCATAAATCTAAAATTACCATATTTCAAACAGGCTTTGATTTGGCACTCACTTGGAACACGTCCTAAACGCCATTAGGTAGACCGACGCCACACCAAAGTGACCTAATAACTATGGAGCCAAAAATTTGATGTGGATATGCTTGTCAAAATATTGCCTGCTTCTAATATTCCCCTGCTGCTATTTATCACCATCAAGTTGAGGCGGATCAAGGAATGGAAGGTACAGAGTATACAGTGTATATAGCGTCTTATATTATAAGTGTTTCCTCGTCCCATGGCACCGAGACACTTGAAAAGCCAAGTGCCACACGTGTACACGAGCCACCGGAACAGGAGCAGTTTGAAACACATCAGCTGCTGATATTTTGACAATTATGTCGCGCATTCCATGCTACAAATCTAGCAAACTCTCGCGGCAATTACATTATGCCAACACGAGGGCACTAGCCATTTGTAAAACGAAAAATGAAGCAAACAGAACATTGCTTGTAAAACAACTGCTCGCCAAAAGTCGTGCGAAATGGGACAACTGCCACCAATTAACCTTCGTTTAAGCGAGGTAGTCCAATTTTCGAACAAAAACTTGCATGCCACCCTTTTGCATTTCTAGACTGCAAGTGGAAATACATCACTTTTAGTTGTCACTACATTTTCAGCCTTGTCACAAAAAGGTCAAGTGCTAACAACTTCACATGTAAACGCGCTATAAAAGACCTGCAAATGACTTAACGTGTGAATACATAATTCACTTGTATATATACACTCGGCAGCAAACAGAAGTATGTAGTCAGAAAGCTGCACTGTAAAATTTACATGTAGCTGGCCAATTGGAGTTGAAGGTGTGTTTAACATCTTGTTTAAACTTTTATAAATAAATAAGAAAAGCTATTTTGATAATTAAACCATGAATACTTAACTATCTATTCCCTAAAATTTCTTATCTTTTAAAAGTTAATTAAAATTACCTTCAGATTAACTGTTATGAGGGTCTCAAAATTAGGTAAAATTGACCCTTCAGTTCAGTGTTTTTCATGCTCCATTTTTAACTCGCACCACACAGTGCTAATTTTCTCACGCTATACAGTGAAACCTCCGAACAGCAGTCAACTATATATGGGACCGTGAAAAAGTGGCCGCCCTTAGGAAGTGGCTGCTGTTCGGAGGTTTAAAAATCCTATGGAGGGAGTTCTGTTCCAAAAAACATGGCCGTCCTACGGAGGTTTCCCTTGTTCAGAGGTGGCCGTTAATAGAGGTTTCATTGTATATAGAAACATTTTCTCTTTTTCTCGAAGAAATGCAGAATAATTTATGCATTTCTGTAATAACATTGGTAACATAATTTGCAGAAGATTTTGAAAACCAAAAATGTTCATTTTTGCTGTAAACATTTCCGATTAAGTTAAGTGTTCCTCAACCTGATGGTTCACGTGTATAGCTCTGTTAACCACTCCTTCCGGCATCCAAAATATGGTTCGAAATTTGCGGAAATAGGTAGGTTGTGAAATTCCGATATTGGAGGGAGCTATTTTTAGCGAATTCGATTGCAAATGGACGGTTTGGGGCATTTGGATGCTCCAAAATGGGAGTGGAAATAACGGGTGTCTTTCATTGGCAAGTATTTCTAGTAAATAAACTCAAATGAGAGACGCGATGGCGTAGGCGCATTTTCGGATACAGGTGTTTGCAGTCGTCAGTTTAGCAGTTAAGATAAAAAGGGAAAAACAACACCGAAGGCCTCTGTAGCAACAGTGTTCTCGATTGCACTGACACAGACAGCCTGCTGTTGTCTTCCAACGTGTTATTTTAAGGTCCAAAGCCTTCCAAGTACACGAATAACATTTAAGACGACGAAGGAAAAGTACTCGGCGGCCATTTTTTAATTTCTCCCCCCATAAACAATCGATCATGTACGTTTTAAGACAGTTTCGGCAAACAAATCCAGCTGTTTTACTCGCCATTCGTCGGCCTAATCAAAACACTTTGTAACTGTTGCTAGATAAATTCAAATGGAATGCCTCGCAATTTTTTCTCAGAAACTTACACGGATTTCAAAATGGCGGATATGCCACACAATGAAATTGAAAGAATGGTATAAGGAATTGAATTCTTGAAATGTGGCACCTAGGAGATCAGGCAAATCTAAATAAAGTGACAGGAGAAAAACTGATACATGTAACGAGTGGGGTGTGAAAAATTCAATTTTGTAGCTGTGATTCTTGAGGCCACGCGCCAGCCTCGAAATAAATTTAAATTAAAATAGCTTAGACTTAAAGTAATCTAACCGAAACCTTCACTTAAAATTAGAATTACTCCTATTCAGCAAGGATAACCTGATTGTGTAGTTCCAAAATGACCCTAATACTCCAAAAGGTATATCCATATTGGAAATAGTACGATATCTATAGCTAAAGTCTATATACATGTACATCAAATTAGTCCTATAACCAATTTTATAATTTTCAATAAACATTTTTTTGGAATTAAAACTAAAATTTTCAAAAAACATATAATGTTCAAATTTTCAAAACCCAGTTTTTAAACATAACTTACAAAAATAAATTATGGAAAAAAAATTCTCAATATTAAACAAGCTTGGTTATTTTTTTAAGAAAATATTTCTTCAAGTTATTTTAAATGTGTTTTGATAGGTTGTTTCATCGCTTGGCCGCTAGGGGACTGCACGTGCTCCATCACGTGTTCAGTGGTTATATCGCAACGGCGCTTCATTTAAATGCCACCAGCAATATCATTTAATAATTTTGGGTGTACATGGACACCAAAACCTGCAAATAGTTATTTTGACTGTGTTTATGCATTAAGATCAATACATTGAAGATAGAGAAATAATGCCAGAATGCGAAATAGGATTGTCTGGGTGACTCCATTAAATTTCGTATCGAAAGTTTTTGAAAAACAACTGACGAGTGTTTTAAAATCCCATCCTGAGGAAGTTTGAAATCACTTTAAATGTACCGAATATTTACGTAGCAGCTGTAATACCAATTTCCGAAATACTAAGAAATACACGGAGATTTGAGTATGAAAGTAAAGGTCTTCTAAAAAAAACTGTTTTATCCAGATAGCCACAATGATTTTCAAGAGGGATTTACTGTATACGAGTACATCACCATATCACAGCTTTGCTTACATGTACATACATATGTGAAAGAAAAGCCAAAGGTGATTAGTCAACTAGAGCAATTCGTCAGTTAGAGAAATCCAGATGGAAACAGTGTGTAATGGCGAATTTTAGTAAATGGTCCAGGGAAGGCGACAACAAATGAAAATGAAGTCTTGGGAATGCCAAACGCGCACTAAAAGGCTTTCATACAATAATAGCAAATACGTTTCTGGTGATCGATAAGACCTTAGGCACTGTAGGCATCCCATGTAAGCAGTCCTCCAAGACCAGCCATAACGCATTATGGGATTCTTTCGTAAATCTAAGTTAGTGAGTGCTAGGTGCAATAAAACGGTGCATGAATTTCTCGAACCAATTTCATTTTATTTTTTCCGAATCTACGGACAATGACCCAAGGGTATTATTACAGGCCGAAATAAACAACTTTCTTCTATGAAAAAAATGCAAAGAATTCAAAAGCGGCACAAAATATTGAACGAAAGTATTAAAATTCCAGAAAATATTATCCATGGATGCCATAAAGCATCTATAGCGAAAATATTAACATTTGAAAATACTCCTGTCATTTCTGCACATTTGCGAAAAAAGTTATCAGAGCTTTCTGGTGAAGGCAATATACATTTACATGTATATGTGCTGAATGTGGACACTTTACAAGATGGGTCCTGGAAATCTCCAAGGGTGCATAGGGATGAAAATTGGCTGTATCGTGGAAAACGTATACGAGTGTTATTACGTGTACGTTTGGGAAATGTCATTTGGAATTTTTGTTATATATAGTGTTCACATGTAATGTAATTGATCACAGTATGTTTGAATATGATGCATATGTATACGCACAAACATGTGTATTTCTATGTACATGTACATTACATTATCTATATGCTGTCTACATCAGTTTCCAATTTCAAATACATCTTTGTCCGTGTTTTAACAGTTCTGTTATGTCCACATGCATATAATGTTATCTGACATTTATAGAATTGACATATAATAAAACTGACAACTACATTGTTTTATTATACATGTATGCAGATCAAATTTAAGATTTATAGTTCAGAAAGCGGCACTAGTCAGAAAAACGTTTGAGAAACACTGTTTTATAATCTAATACTCGCCACAAGAATGTATTGAACTATACATGTAGAATAAGGCAATTAATTTGTTTTAATGCACATGTATTATATGAAACTATTTTTTAAGCTTTTTGCAAGGAGTGATGACAATTTACACTTTGAAGAAATTGCATGTTTTACAATATGTTATCTATAACAAGATATTGTCGATAGCAAAATAGGATGTTACATTCGTGTAATGGGAATCACTTCAGGTGCACAATTTTTTCCAAGCTAAATTACTTGGCTGAACATGACTATCAAATAACCTTACAAGATATTTGATTAACTTATGGCTTCCAGGAACATAAACATCCCAAGAAGCAGTCCTTAATCGACAACACTATCATTTCAGCCGTATAATACGAAAATATAACCCGAATATAACTTTCCTTCGCAACATGTACAAACAACAATATTTCCCCAAAATCAACCGCATCTGAGTACAAGGCAACTAACTTGAGAAGTGTCAATTAAATCACCACCATAGCGTAATGAACTGTATCTTATTTACGCAGCCAGACCCAAATTCACATCACTTTCTTAATAATGATAAATTGCCTTTGTGGCCACTCTATCACGTTCGGAAAAAAACGAAAAAAAGGAAGTGAATTTATTAAGCGAAAACGTCAATGTATTTCATGAAATATCGGAAATACGCCACTAATGAAGAAGTATTAGTCCTCTTTAAATTAAAAATAAAATATATTAAAATGAAGTAATGATATTTATTCAGTTTTTATTGACTTACATGTTATATTAAGCAGGATGGCGCCAAAATCTAAAACCAATCATTATAGAATTATTCAGAGACTCATCTACAGCAGATAAATGTAAATTCCAACACTGTTGTGTATAATTAGATGCCATTGGAATTGAGAACTTGAGATCATCAGTTTGGACTCGCCATGCATATCTGCAACACTGAAAGAGAACGTGAGGCATTTTTGGATGGTTTCTTTCATATACAATTGTACATGTACATGTCGTTTTCAAAGACCAAGCATCTTGGTGAGATAAGTGCCAGAATCCAGCTTGTTTAAGTCCACGGAACAATAAGTCGAATAACGGATTATCCTTCAATAACGGGCGTATGTTAAGTGGTTCGTGGTGCAATCCACTGGAGAAACATTCCATTAAAACAACAAAGTAGTGGATGGAAAAATACATGTACGAATGTTGGAGAAAATGAGCTCAGTCTATGATAGATCAAATGTCAATAAGATTATTCTTCAAGAATCTAGAAGCATGAGCCTTAAGGTTCTCAAATGCTTTTTGGCACAGATGTACTTTAGTATTCAGGAGGAAAATAAACTTCATTATAAGTCTCAAGGATTATACTAAAAATCTTAAAAATAGTGTGTATTTAAATATGTCGGTGCAGCATAAGGAGCCAATGACCAAATAGGAAGAAACATATGGAACTATAATATTAATTAGCCCATAAAAACATATACCGAAATGTATCGTTTACATTTCACCAATTGACCACCAGTGCAATTTTATTTTACACAGTGGTGATGTTATTTATTTGACTAACTTACAAACAATGGACACGTAATGCTCTCTTGCACTTAGAAGAAAGCGCTATAAATCACGTACCCACGTAATTTTGGTGAATTTATTCATTGTGGTCGCTTGAGTTCGATAACATCTCTGAATGCAAGAGATGAAAAAAACCCATTTTGAGGTGTAACTATAGGCGTCTTTTCTTTAGGTACCGCACGCTACCACTCGCCTTTTCGTTTCTGCTTGTGACGTCACGGGTAGCGTGG